>JAIUZE010003678.1:0-15232 GCA_022085475.1 Heliosperma pusillum
TCTATATGTGTGGTCGTTTGTAAAACAATTTATAGTTTTTATTATTTATTAATACCAATATATAGTTTCTTGTCATTTAATTGTACATACATGTTTGTTAATTCATGACAACTTTGAATAGTTTAGTTTTTCTCTATATGGCGGGCGGAGGACGAAGAAGAGGTAGTTCTAGTCAAAACAGAGCGCAGGAGGATGAGAATGAACAAGTGAATAACAGGAACGTGCCACCGCCACAGGTGGAGACTACTACTCGTAGAGTCCGCCTCGATCCGGATGAGGAAACATGTGTATGGTAAGACTAGTTCACTTTTACTTTAATTGTTTAATTATAATTATGATTATTCAAAAATCATAATATTTATATATAATGTATTTAACTATGATCATTAATTTCAGGTTCAGTGACGCAGATGTGGTTAAACTGATCTCGGAGACCATAATCTGCGGGTAAAAGGAGCATGCGCCAAATTGGAAAGAGGCGTCAAATAATTTGCGGTCGTCTTGGTGGAACTGGTTTGAGGTATAATTATTTAAAATATTATAATTATATCTATTTAAATTTGTTTTTCTCAATTTATCTTTGTTATTGATTTTTTATTTTTTTATTTATTCCCTTAATATTTTCCTAACTTTATGTTTTTAATGATGACAGCAAAAGGTTTCTTTCGATCCTCGCCATACAGATATGGTAAGGAAATCTTGGGAAGACGCCATGAAGACCCGTTTACGTCATATGATCTACCGAGCCTCGAAGAAAGACGAGGAGCACAGGCCGAGTTGGATTCCTTTGGACTTGTTTAGAAAGCTTAAGAATAGGCCTGTCGAAGATCCTGGTTTCGTTGTGAGATCTCAATCAGGCGCGGCTAATCGTAGATCGGGATGTGAAGAGAAGGGAAAGGCGTTGCCTACTCACATTATGGGTAGAACAAACACCTTGAGAATCATGGACGAAATGGTAAATCTAAATCTTCTTTCATTTTTTATTTATTTATCTAATTATAATTTAATACTTATATATATGTTATACTAACACGTATTTAAATTGTAGGTCGATAAATCTTCAACTGGTATCCCAAATGCGGTGCAAGTCTTAGAGAAGACAAAGAAGCACCCGTTCCGTGGATGGTTATCAAAAAAACCAGCTCAACTCTAGGTAAGTTATGCATTTTTTTGTTAAGTGATTTATGTTTAATTTGTCATTTATATATTTAATTACATTAACTACTTAATTTAAATGACAATTACTAATTCTGAACTTGTTTGTGATGCAGAATAAGATCATATCAAAGAAGTCTGAGCTTCAAACTCAAGGAGTCGAAAACATCAACGATAATGAGATCTATTATGAGGAGACTGGATTTGACGAGAAAGGAAGATGCTACGGATTGGGACCAGCGGCGAAGTTTTTGTTTGACCATCATAGGCACCCTGTTGCTACCTCAAACCCGACTCAGGGCAACCAAGGTTTGGCTACTAAGCTGTCAAAGGAGAATGCTGCACTTAGACAAGAGCGCGACGAGCAAGCTCAAAGGATTGCAGCTATAGAAGAGTACTTGAGTCAGGTTGCAAGAAATTCTACTCAAAACTGCAGAACTGGAGGTCCTAACCAGGGTCGAGACGACTTTGATGATGATAGGGGCGATAATGCTAGGTCCAACCCATTCACCCCTTTCCCTCCTTTCCCTCCAATCACTCCACTGACTTGAGTGATTAGTTAACTATTTGGTACTTTGAACCTGTTATTTGTAAGACTTTAATTACTTTTATGATATAAAATCAAAACTTTGTTCGGTTTTGTGTTACATTAGTAACTTTGTTGGACGCGTAACTGCTGGAAAACTTCTGTAATTTGCAGGTTTTTTGTCGTTTTAACGCGTATAAGGAGATGCAGGAAACAGACAGATCCTGGAAAATACAGGCTTTATTGCGACGGAAATTCCGTCGCAAACATTGACTGACTTACAGCCAAGTCAAACACAAAGTCAATCATTGCGACGGAAAGTCAAATTGTTGCGACGGAATTTCCGTCGCAAAAATTGACTTTATGTTTGACTTTGCTGAACAGGTGGCAGTCAAGTCAAACATTCAGTCAACAGTTGCGACGGAAAGTCAACACTTTGCGACGGAAATTCCGTCGCAACTATTGACTTTATGTTTGACCCCAATTCAAGTCAGTCAACTTTTGCGACGGAGTATCCGTCGCAAAACCTTGACTTTCCGTCGCAAAGATGTGCGACGGATTAATCCGTCGCAATTACTACTGTTTGCGACGAAAATAAGCGACGGGCACTATCCGTCGCAAATCAGTCTTTAGCGACGGAAATTCCCTATTTAGCGACGGAATAATCCGTCGCAACACGAACTTTATTTTGTAGTCAGTCACTTCACACCCATTACTCCCACGTCCTCCCTAATTCCCTCCCTAATTTGAAAAACTCTCATTTTCTGAATTATCAAACATTGAATTATCATTTCCCAAACCCATTATTGCTCATTTACTGCTGAAATGAAATCATTTATCATTCTCACTTAAACTCTCTCAATTCATTTCTCACTATCAGTCTCGGCGTTAAACTCTACATTCAAAACATTCTCAAACTCTCTAAATTTAAACACAGTTCATCTATCAAACATCAACCACAGTTCATCTTTCTCAGGTATTTTACATTTTCTTGTTGTTTTAATTTATATCTCAATATGTTACTGATTATCTTAGGGTTTCTGATTATCTCAAACACAGTCCTTATAATTTTAATCCGGTTATAAATTAGGGTTCCTGATTATCTTACTCGTACAATTAATTACATTGATTGCAATCTGAGTTAACCATATTGTCACACTGATTAAAGTTATAAATTTAATTTCAATGTTCATTTTGTGTCACTTCAAGTTGATTTCGTGTAAGCTCTATTTAATTTGGGTTTTTTTTTCTTTTATTAACCAGTGAATAAATTTAATTTATTAGGGTGTAACTTCTATTGCAATGTTTATTGTATGTCACTTCAAGTTGAATGTGTGTAACTTCTATGTAATTAGTGAATAACTTTAATTTATAAAAGTGAATAACTTCAATTTTGTGTAACTTCGGTCTAATATTGTGTTACTTCAGTTACTTATTTGGTTACTTCATATTTAGTCGATATTTTTGTTACTTCAATGTGAATGGTGTGTAACTTCAAGTCATTTGTGAGTAACTTCAAGTTTAATGAAGATACAGTTTCGTTGTTTTTCTTCAATTTTGTGTTACTTCAATTTTGTGTAACTTCAATCTAATATTGTGTTACTTCAGTTGCTTATTTGGTTACTTCATGTTTAGTTGATATTTTTGTTACTTCAATGTGAATGGTGTGTAACTTCAAGTCATTTGTTAGTAACTTCAAGTTTAATGAAGATACAGTTTCCTTGTTTTTCTTCAATTTTGTGTTACTTCAATTTTGTGTAACTTCAATCTAATATTGTGTTACTTCAGTTGCTTATTTGGTAACTTCATCTTTAGTTGATATTTATCTAACTTCAATGTGAATGGTGTGTAACTTGAAGTCATTTGTGAGTAACTTCAAGTTTAATGAAGATACAGTTTGCTTGTTTTTCTTCAATTTTGTGTTACTTCAATTTTGTGTAACTTCAATCTAATAATGTGGTACTTCAGTTGCTTATTTGGTTACTTCATATTTAGTTGATATTTTTGTTACTTCAATGTCAATGGTATGTAACTTCAAGTCATTTGTGAGTAACTTCAAGTTTAATGAAGATACAGTTTCCTTGTTTTTCTTCAATTTTTTGTTCTTTTTATTTCATAATACATGGAGTTCAATATTGTTAATCCTTGTCTTCCTCTGATGGCTTCAGGTGACGACGAACAAAATGAGACACAAGACGTGCCTAAGATTAAGGTGAAGTGTCGCTCCGCGAGGCTGGTCAAAGTGATGGAGGGGCTGAATGTGGCACAGATTGCAGCAGTCAAGAAAATTGGTTTTGGGGGAATGCTAGAAATGAAATTTACAGCGTACCCGCTTGCGCATGTCCTTCATTTTTTCGATTGTTTCTGTGTTGGGTCCTATGTTTTCAGGGCGTTTGAACTAAAGGAGTTCATGGTTACTAAGCAGGATGTACATGACTGCTTCTTGTTGCCCATGGGGCCCAATCCCCTCGAACTAGTTCCTACTGGCCGCTACAAGAAATCTACTGAAAGGGAATTCAAGGAATTGAAAGATCGATGGCGGTCACGATATGGGGTTGTTAAAGCGGCTGATCCTGTCCCTTTGGGCAAGGCATTCACAGATCTAGAGAAGCACAAATTAGGTGGTGATGAATTCTGCAGGCTATTTGTTTTGTGTAGTATGTCTTCGTTCCTATGCCCCACTTCAAATAACGGAATTAATTTAAAGATTCTCAAGGCGGTAGAAGATGTCAGTTGTATTGCAACGTTTGACTGGTGTTCTTACGTGTTAAATGGTATAGTTAGTGCTGCGAAAGACTCTGTAAAGGATCCTATGCCAGCCTATTTGCTCGGTTGTATCCCTTTTCTGATGATTACCTATTTCCAGAGGTTCGATTTTAGAGGACAGGAATGCAGACACGATCTCCCACTGATAAAACACTGGGACGAACATAGGATGAAGACTAGGATTGCTGCTGAGATGGACATGGGGGGGTTGGGTCGTCTTCCTTTTTCAAAGGTAAAATATCCGCGGTCTAAGTTGGGGAAGGTTCGTCAGAGGTTGACCATTGCGGGTCCGAGTGAACCCCAACTTCTTCTGGGTTCCAGCTCCCACTCAATAACGAAGAAGAAGTTCATTCAGATAGAACTACCGCTAGGAATTGAGGATGATAACGAATTGAAAGCTCGGGCTGTTGATGTGAGTCTTCTGTTACTTGCCCCTCAATTAATTGACCCATATATAATATCACAGTGAATAACTTGAATTTATCAAAGTGTAACTTCAACTGTAATGTTCATAGTGTGTCACTTCAAGTTGAGTGTGGGTAACTTCAATGTTTGACGTAGTGATTGTGTAACTTCAATCCAAATATTGTGTTACTTCAGTTGCTTATTTGGTTACTTCATCTTTAGTTGATATTTTTGTTACTTCAATGTGATTTGTGTGTAACTTCAAGTCACTTTTATATCACAGTGAATAACTTTAATTTATCAAAGTGTAACAACAACTGTAATGTGACTTGAGTGTGTCACTTCAAGTGGAGTGTGGGTAACTTCAATGTTTGACTTAGTGATTGTGTAACTTCAATTCAAATATTGTGTTACTTCAATTGTTTATTTGGTTACTTCATCTTTAGTTGGTATTTTTGTTACTTCAATGTGATTGGTGTGTAACTTCAGGTCACTTTTATATCACAGTGAATAACTTTAATTTATCAAAGTGTATCTTCAACTGTAATGTCCATAGTGTGTCACTTCAAGTTGAATGTGGGTAACTTCAATGTTTGACGTAGTGATCGTGTAACCTCCATTTTACAACTTCAATCCTATTTAGTGCAACTTCAATCCCATTTAATGTAATATCAACACTGTTCTTTATAACTTCAAGCCTGCTCTGGTGATCTTCAGTTCATATTTTGTGTAACTTCAATCATATTTAATGTAACTTCAATCATATTTAATGTAACTTCAATCATATTCAGTTTAACTTTCTCTTGTGTTCAACTCATTCTCATTAACCTGACTAACATTTATGTACTTGTTTTCATTTAGGGTGTACATGAGCTTTATTTACAGATGCAAAGAAATGCTGTTGCGTTTCATTCCTGGTATGCAGATGCAACCGCGAGGATCAAAGCTGCAACTGGTGGAGACAGTGATCCAGTAGGCCTCGTGCCTTCACAGTCAACCCAAGAATTTTTTGGAGATGAAAACGTTAATCGTTACGTTGATGAAGTTCAAGAGATAGCTACAAGTATGGGACGATCTGTATCTCTTGCACCTGTCTTTCAAAAATCCATGCCGGTACTGGCTCAACATAAAAAACAACAACAAAAGGCTACCACTCAAGTGAGAGAAGTTCTATGTGGTCTTGCCATTGAAGGTTTTTCGGGAGAGGATGATAAAGCTGTTTGTGAAGTAGATGGTGGTGCAAATATAGAGGTTGACTTGGCCTCAGACGATATGATGGGTAGCCTGGAGCCCTTTTCCACGGCTAGTGTTAAAGAAATCTTTTTAAGAGCGGGGGAGGCGGAGGCTATTGAAGCCATTGAGGATGGAACTGTGCTGTTAAGGGATGCAGAAGGGGCTGCTGACCTAGACGTTGTGCAACAATTAGGGGATGCAGGTAACGCCGTTGCTGTCAAGTCTGCGATTCAAACTGATCATGGACCCGTGGACGATGATGCACCGATTGTGGAGACGCCCATTGCAACAGAGAAGTCACCTGAAAGTGACTATTACCAGATCCAATCGACTCTTATGGTTACAGCAGATTTAAAAGAGGCCTATCGTGGAGTTCCTGAGTCCGCTGGTGGATTTGCGATAGACGGGGGCGCACCTGGCGCAGGGGGTGTTGAGACGTCTGGTGTGGGAGGGGATATGCCTCCTGAAGGAAGTGAAAAGAACGTTGATGCTACTCCCACCATTTACGTCCCGCAAACTAATCTTATTTATCACCCATTTCTAATCCATTCCAATACCCCCCCTATCTTGCATGGATTTTATCCCCGAGAACCTGGGTTGTTCTATCGAGTGTGGGGCACCTGATCCCAACCAGCTGGTGGTGTCAGAAATTATGAAGCGCAATAAGAGGATGTTCAATACAGTGTTAAGTTTGAGGAAAGATGTGATGGACTACATCTTTAATAAATCAGACGCCTTTAACAAATCGTAAGTGAACGCTTTCAACCCTGGTACTTCTATCCATTAATTTTTACGCTTTTACACTAATAATGTGTTAATTTGTCCTTGTAGGGAACAATTGGTGACATATTCAGAGTTCTACTGCATAACTCGAGAGGATTTGGTGTCATTAGAACCCGGAGTGCAAATCACTGGCAACATTATAGATTGTTGGTGTTTGTTACTTAATGAAATCATTAACCAGAAGAATCAACACGGGTCAAAATCCCGATGTGCCTAACTGCATTTATCTGTTCTTCTCATTTTTGACTACTCTTGTTCCTCCTTTCTTGGGAACAACTTGAACAGGGCTAACCCATTTAGAGTCAGAGATTGCATAGATTATGCCAGCATCTAGCAATTTCATAACTTCAGTTTTAACTATTTCCTGCATGTTGGGATTAAGACGGTGTTGACCTTGAACACAAGGTTTTTGGCCTTCATCTAAATTGATTCGATGCATGCAGAAGTCTGGGCTTATGCCTGTTAAATCTTCGAGTTTGTAACCTATTGCCTTTTTATGCTTTTTCAAGACAGTCAATAGTGAGGTTAATTGATTTTCATCTAGGAGAGCACTCACTATGACTGGGCAATACTCAGATTCATCTAGAAAAGCATATTTTAGATTCGAGGGAAGGGTTTTAGTTTAGGTTTTTGTACTTCTGCCTTGGCAGGAGTATCAATTAAGCTTATGAACTCTTTAATTTCTCCTGACTGTATTTCTTTTCCGGTCAGATCCTTTTCCAGCTCACTGATTTCGAAATTGTCATTCTCAGAGATATCCTCCAACAATAAGATTGCTTCTAAAGGATCCTCGATTATTGATGGATACAGAGATTCATCAACAATGGAGTCGACAATATCGATAAAACAGCAAGACTCCTCTAGCATGGGGCTTTTCATTGCACTGTTCAAGTTATAGGTGACTTTATCATCACCTACTTCTAGTGTCAGTTTTCCATTCTTAACATCGATTACTGCTCCGGCAGTGTGTAGAAATGGTCTTCCTAAAATAATAGGGATTTGAGAATCTTCAGCCATATCTAGGACGATGAAATCGACGGGAATGAAAAACTTTCCTACTTTGACAGGCACATCTTCTAAAACTCCCATAGGTTGTTTTAAAGAACGGTCTGCCATTTGCAGAGTGATACTGGTGCATTTGAGAATTCCCATATTCAACTTTTCATAAATGGAATAGGGCATGGCGCTTACACTGGCACCTAGATCGCATAGAGCTTTATCGATTGTGTAGGTGCCTATAGTGCAAGGTATAGAGAAACTACCGGGATCCTTTGACTTAGGAGGGGACTTATTTTGCAACAAAGCACTGCACTCAGCTGTGAATGCTATGATTTCAACATCATCTAAAGTCCTCTTCTTAGTTAAGATATCCTTCATGAATTTTGTGTAAGAAGGGATTTGAGTAATTAACTCAGTGAAGGGAATCGTTACTTGGAGATTTTTGACTACTTCCATGAATTTGCTAAACTGGGTTTCCTTATGATTTCTCCTCAAACGTTGGGGAAATGGAACTTGGATTTTGATGGGTTCCTTCAAAGGTTCATCCTTCTTTTCTTTGTTTTCCGCTTCCTTAGCGGTGGATGGTTGGGAATCTTTTTGGCTCTCTACTTGTGTTGGCTCAAGTATTGTTTCATTGGGTTGCTGAGGTTCCTTATAAGTGGTACCACTCCTAAGGCTGATAGCATTGGCGATGTCCCTCGGTTGCTCACCATGAGGTGGGAGTTGGCCTTGTTTCCTTTGGGTATTAGAGGCAGCCAATTGGGCCATTTGAGTTTCAAGCATCTTGATGGCGGCATTTTGAGCTTGATCACTCTTTTGAAGTTGAGCAAACATTGAATCTTGTTTTTGAACAACTTGGAGAAGCATGGATTCAATTTTGCTCAGGCTTGAGTCATTGGGTTGGCTTTGATTTTGGGGTGGTTGGTGTTGGTAAGGTTGATTGAAGTTAGGTTGAAATGGAGGTCTCTGGTTTTGAAAACCAGGTGGATTATAGGGCTTCTGTTAATGTGGTATGAATGGTTGTTGAATCAGATGGTGGGGATTCTGAATGTTGGTGTTTTTGTAGGACAAAAGAGGATGGTTCTTTGTGTTCTCATTATAGAAGTTTGAGAAAGCATTGCCCTGCCTGTATGCTTGGTAGGCATTGACTTGCTCTAGCGAACTCCTACATTCTTGAAAATTGTGTCCTCCAACCCCACATGTCTCACATACCACTACGTGGCTAGTGACGTTAACATGTTGTTTGGATTGGGAAGAGCTTCCTACTTGTTGCTGCAGAAGGGCTAATTGGGCTTCTAGGAGTGCTACTTTGCTCGAATCTTCCTGCTTAGTTTTGAGCGGCATAGCACGTGAGTTGCTATACTGAGAGTCGTGAATTGCCATTGACTCGATAGTTGCACTAGCTATTTCTACATCGATCTGATCGAAACGACCATTGTTAGCGGAGTCGAGGATACGACGCGATTCGCCACAACAACCGTTGTAGAAGGTGATAGCTAAGAACCATGAATCAAGGTCATGATGAGGGCATTCTCTTTGTAATTCTTTGTACCTTTCCCATGCCTCATAAAGGCTTTTATCGCCTCTCTGACGGAATCCAGTGATTTGACTTCGTAAGAGTGCGGTTCGTTCTGGTGGGAAGTACTTTTGATAGAAAGCAAGAGCTAGACTATCCCAGTCGGCTATTCATAAGGCAATTCGGTCAAGGCTATTGATCCAAAGTTTTGCCTTTCCTGTTAAAGAGAAGGGAAAGAGCATTTTCCTAATCTGCTCTTGGGATACTCCAGTTTGTCTAATTGTGGAGCAATAGTCACAGAAGTTTTGAATATAAAGGTTGGGATCTTCTGTGGCATTGCCACCAAATTGACTTCTTTCTATTAAACTGATGAAGGCAGGTTTGATTTCAAAGTTTTGGGCTGTGATTTGGGGTGTAGCAATACCTCTTGAAAGTGTATCTGCAGTTGATTTGGAATGGTCTGAAAGTCGAACCATTTTCTTTTGTGAAGATGAAGATGGAGTGTTGTTTGAAAGTTGATTGGTTTTTGAGAATAGAGATGAGAATGGATCTTCTTCTCCTTCAAGATTAGATAAAATATCCGAGTAATTCTCACGAATACGGTCTAAACTTGAAGTATCAGAAGCTTTTGAGATTTCGTTGAATAGCTTTCGCCTCCTACGCAGAGTCCTTTCTAGATCGGGGTCTAAAGAGATAGGGGTCCCTAGTCTAGAAGATCTGGGCATAAGATTGAAAAGCTAAGATAAAAAATCAAGAGAGGTCTGAAGGAATTTGGGTTCCTAAAGACTAGATAAAACTAATTGCAATAAAAATCACAAGAAAAAGGAAAACTAAACCGTGCTCCCCGCCAACGGCGCCAAAATTTGATCGCGCTTGTCGCAAGCCCTGGTCAAAGATAATTACCCAGACTAGGCTAATAACAAATTAATGTAATTAGGGAAGTAGAGGTCGATCCTCAGGATGATGGTGTTTCCTATAGAATGTGAAATGTCTTGCAATTGGGTCTTATCTAACGAGTATCTGGGTTTTGGGGTTTTGATTTCTAATCTAATAAAAAGCATAAATGAAAACAGAATAAAAGCAAATCAAAACGAAAACAATAAAGCAAGTGATGGATTAACAATGATAAAAAGAATCTAGGGAAGTAGGTTCACACATGTAGATTAACATATTGATGAAATTGGATTTGGAACATGCACATAATTCAATGTGAGTTCGTAAGAATGATGTGTTCATTACAATCATAGATCAGATGGTCTAGCAGGCTTTTAGGCAATTTACTAGGTCTTAATCTACCATGTCATGCTTTGTCTATTCAATTCACGTATTTCTACTTTGGAAAAGAATTCCATTCTAGTCAATGATTTTGATCAGGAATCTTTAACTATCGTTATAGTCCAAACATGCATAGACACAATGTTTTAAAAGCACAATTTCTTTTGTCCAATTATCATCTTTTAATCAACCTACATGGCTACCCTACACCCTAGAAAAACGACTACTCACTCATGGCGATGTTTAAATCTAAGATGATGATAATAATGAAAACTAGGATAGACATGTTTATTTGGTTTTGATAATATTTTAAGACTCTTTTTATGGCGATAATAACGACGCTATATTGACGATCTAATGAAGTGAAACGATTACAACGATATTGAAATTGAATCTACAATAACATGTAAAGGAAATAGCAATCAAATAAGAAACATGAAAACTTAAAACAAAAGATAAAATAGGAATACCTAGATGATGATCAACAACGATAATGATGAATTACAAACAACCGTAATAGAAATTCCTTGCATAGAATAGTCGATCCACGAATTACAACGCTTGAACCACACAAAGTAGATTACAAAGATGAAATTTTTATTGATCTAGGCTAAGAATTTTATGTAGAAAAGACAGAAATAAACTAAGAAACTAAGGACAAAAAGGAAGAAGAAAATGATCTAGACAAGAGAAGAGAGGCTAGGTTTCTCTCCTCCTAATCTAGGGTTTCTAATCTAAAGAGAAGTGTAAGAAGAGAAGTGTGAAGTGTGAAGTGTGGAGAGGTACATGTTGATATGTGGTGGCTGAGGCATCCTTTTATAGCAATAGGGTTTCGTGGGGAAGGGGTCATGCATTCATCACATAGGACAAAAAGGAGGAAGTCGAAGCAAAAGCTCGGATCAGCAGAGATACCCGATCGGGTACACCACTTACCCGATCGGATAAGTTGTATTCTAAAAGCGTTGACTTTCTTTTCATCTCCCCTTGCATATGACTTGACTTTTATTATCCCCCTTGACCTCTTGAGTCGGGTTTGTTGATAGGGTTTGATGTAAAATGGTGATTTCCTCGCCTAACTGATCGATCTTCTGACAACTTCGAAACCGTCTTTGCTTCTTCTTTCTTTTGAATTAGTGAACCTTCTTGAAATGCCTTTGACTTGGTCAAGCTTGCTTCTTCAAATCGTCGGGTTCTAGGAAAATGCTCGGGAATATAGAAAAATGGCGTAGAAACGTCACTTTCCCTACAAAACAGGTTAGAACATAGGAATTCGCCTAGAAGACGATATTAGCTCATAAAGTGGCTTAACAAAGCACAAATGACATACAAAACGGAGCTAAATTGGGGATTAAAATCATACAAATATTCACTTATCAAAATATATATATATATATATATATATATATATCTATATATATATTATATATATATATATAATATATATATATATATATATATATATATAGAATTGGGATCCGGTGAGAACCACTAAGATAATGAGAACCGTGAGAACTACGCCTTAAGAAATTTATTTTTAAAAAATAAGGACATTTTTGGGTTTGGCGTAAAATTTTATGGCTAGGTAACATACATTTTGGTCGAAAAAATATAAGTTACTGGCGGAAATTGAGATGAAATACGATTAATTAATTTTCATACACGTAGTAGTCAGTTTCATGCATCTAACAATTTTCATGCACCTATTGCTCATTTTAATGCATCTAGAGCCCGTTATTTTATGCACCTAGTAACTGTTTTCATGCATGTAGCAATTTTCGTGACCTAGTACTCGTTTTCACGCATTTAGAGTAATTTTAGTGTTCAAATTGAATTTATGTACATTAAGTACGTATTTTTTAATATAAATAATAAATTTTGTTTAGTTACTGCAAGTATTTTGCTTGAATAAACTAAACTAATGGTAAATGATCCAAAAAAACATTCCAGACAAGATTTGGTGGAGATTTAGTGAGGGTTCTCACGGTTCTCATTATGTTAGTGGTTCTCACCGGATCCTGGCCCTATATATATATATATATATATATATATTATATATATATATATATATATATATATAGAGGCAAGATCCGGTGAGTCCACCTAAATATTTGAGTCCGTGAGTCCAGCTATACAATATCACAGATTACACAAAACAATATCACTGGTTATACTAAACAGTATCACGTATAAAAACAACACAAAAGGGTTAAAAATATTTTATGTCATACTACTCGACTTTGACGACGATCACCCACCCACCAATAACGGCGACATATCTAAGCACCTAGATGACACAAGCAAACAATTATCCGACACTGTCATCCCCATTATTTATCTAATGTTTTCTTTTCAATTTATATATTCCTCCACCATACACATTACTCTTACTCGGAGCTCACACCATCCCCAATCACAACAAAATTTATCATTGTTGTTAAATTCGGTGTCTTATCGTCGGTTATGAAAACAAATGCGGGAGGTAAAGATGCTTAGTAGAGAGGAAAAATGATAAAACAAGCTATATACAATAAAGTTCGGTGAAACACCGATAATAGTAACTTTCCGGCATGAAAGGGCGAGAGAATGATGGTGTTTATCGGATCCTTGGTATTAGAA
The DNA here is from genome assembly GCA_022085475.1 of Heliosperma pusillum. Classification (NCBI taxonomy): domain Eukaryota; kingdom Viridiplantae; phylum Streptophyta; class Magnoliopsida; order Caryophyllales; family Caryophyllaceae; genus Heliosperma; species Heliosperma pusillum. Next base: position 13,275 of record JAIUZE010003678.1, read on the forward strand.
TCAATTGGTGTGAAAAAAAGTATGAGAAAAAAAAGTTAGTAATAGTGCGCGAAAAGCTGCTTCAGTGGTGTGATATTGTATATTATATCCAGTGATATTGTTTAGTATAACTTGTGATACTGTATCATGGACTCACGGACTCAAAAAGATAGGGTGGACTCACGTGATCCTAATTCAATTGAGTCCACCATATTCTTAGAGTCCTTTAGTCCTCATCCTAACCATTGGATGAGGGAGATGGATGGCTGAGATTGTAGATTAAAAAACACACTTATCACTAATTAATTACATATGCACTAATTAATTAACTTTCTCTCTCTAGCTTTTAATTAATCACTTTTGAGCTTCTGAGATTTATGAGTGTAACTTTGATGCTTGCAAGTGTAACTCTAATATTTTAGAGTGAAACTTTAACTTTTTAAGGCGGTTTGTATGTACAAATTTGAATTTAAATAATTTTAACACCTTACGAGTGTAACTTTGATGCTTTTCGAGTGTAACTTTAATATTTTCAAGCGTAACTTTAAATTTTGAAGACGGTTTTGTATATAATAATTTGAATATATATAATTTTAACATTTTACGAGTGTAACTTTGCTGATTTTCGAGTGTAACTTTAATATTTTTAAGACGGTTTTGTATTGAAATTTGAATTTATATAATTTTGACATTTTACGAGTGTAACTTTGATGATTTTCGAGTGTAACTTTAATATTATTTTTAAGACGTTTTATTACTTATAAATTTATATTTATATTTTTTTTTTACATTTTACGAGTGTAATTCTAACAGTTTAGGAGTGTAACTTTAATTTTTTTAAGACGGTTTTGTAAATGAAAATTTGAATTTATATGATTTTAACATTTTACAAGTGTAACTTTGATGATTTACGAGTGTAACTCTAATATTTTAGGAGTGTAACTTTAGTCATTTTAGGTCATTTTGAGTGGAGTTTTTTGAATTTTGTAATTTACTACAAATTTATGAGTGTAACTTTAGTTCTCTATGAGTGTAAGTGTAGTCCTCTATGACTGTAACTGTAATATTTTACAAGTGTAACTGTAGTCCTCTATGACTGTAACTGTAATATTTTACAAGTGTAACTGTTGTCCCCTATGAGGGTAACTGTAGTCCGACCACCACAAACCAAACCACACTCACAAAAAAGGTAGATCTAGAAAAAAATTATGAAAACAAGAGTAAAAACGAAAAAAAGAAACAGATCTGACATCAACAAGTGTAACTTTTAAGGTCATTTTGTGTTACTTTAATAAATAATGTGTGTTACTTTAATAGAAGATATATGTGACTTTAATAAATAAAATGTGTAACTTTAATAGAGTCATTGTCAACAACAACTACACCCTTAATTCAGATTGGGGAAAAAACCCAATAAAATAATGGAAAACAATTTCTAAAAAAATATATATATAAATATTAAAACAAAAAAAAAATCTGACAGGCACAAGTGTAACCTTTAAGATCATTTTGTGTTACTTTAATTAATAATGAATGTTACTTTAACAGATGATCGGGCCTGTCGCAAGCCCTGGTCAAAGATAATTACCCAGACTAGGCTAATAACAAATTAATGTAATTAGGGAAGTAAGGGGTCGATCTCGGGGAGACGGGAGATACTTGTGAATAGTTATGGTTAGAACTCTATCTTGTACGATTGGCAAATGTTTGTCACTAATTAATAAATGCTATAATAAAAATGATAACAATACAATAAAGAAAAGGATTTAGGGATCGGGGTTCACATGCTAATCAATTTAAAAGCAAAGTTGATTACGGGTTTAGAAAAATCATAGTTGTCCAAGTCTTTAAATGGTATATTCCTTTCGGATTCATACCGACTTTTTAACGGGTCCTAACGTGTTTTCAGCCTTGCTAGGTCATTAAACTATTCTTGCCAGTCCTTTAATTTTCATCTCGACTCTCGCCCTTGAGACGGA
>JAIUZE010003679.1:0-13210 GCA_022085475.1 Heliosperma pusillum
TATTCTTCAGTCGCGTTGACTGATTCATAGTGTCCATGAACATCTTAAGCCAGGACTCACGTCCGAGCGTGGCACTTGGCATTGGGTCATCAGTATGGCCAACCATTTGTTATTAGCAGTTATATCTGAATATATGACTGTGGGAAAAATAAATATGATAAGTTTCATCGTTTTAAAATTTGAGTCAAATGAAAAACTGTTTAATTCGATGACTCGTGCATTTATACAATTGACCTCCCTCAAGAATTATATAAATGATCCCAAGACTCAATTTCTGTATATTTGTAAGCCAACCTCTTGGCTATTCTACTTTTATAATTCCCTGGGGGGGGGGGGGTCGATAAATTTCTGTAAATTCATCTTTAGTCCATCATAATCACGAGATCTTACTCGTACTATAATGTTGAGATAAAATAGGTCAACACTCACTACTTACCCAACGTAGAAGGGGTCATATTATGACTTCCGACGAAGAAGGGGCTCATAGTAGTTTTCCCTATAAAGACTAGTCTCAATTTTAATTTATAGGGGAATGTCCCATCATCTTAACTTAAATTCATTTTAAGTGAACGGAAGTCTAGCAACTCGAGCATGATTTAACTAAGGTGATGGCCCTAAAAGCGAGTGACATCTGTATGTCCATGATTAAAATATTCAACCTATATGAATCATTTTACATGCATTTTATCAGGTGGTTTGGTTTAGGCGGAATATGATGCAGTTATCTATCATGTGAAGGAAAGGAAAAACGAGAATGAAAAACGTAAAAGGAAAAACATGTCCTAGTGTGGCCTATCCTACCAAAAAGAATAAAATACAACTCGGAATCCAACAGATTGGACCCTCGAAGCTTGACTTTATCACCCTTCTTGGTCCATGCAACGGGAGTGAGCTCCAATCTCCATCTTTAGTCTTCTTTGAAATTACAACAAATAAAATTACATATAACCTATTTATTACAAACTAATTTCAAAACCCAAAACTAAAAATAATGGAGATGCGAGATCTCAAAATACATCCAAGACTATATTACCATCATTACGGTAACACAATCTACTAAGGCCACACTAAGTTACAACTGATTGTAAAAATACGTTAAAATTCATTCAAACAATCCAAAAACATTATAAAAGCATCAACTAAAATAAAACATGCAAGACATAATACAGTTATTACGATGTTTTATTATCCAAACCACCCTTTAACATAGATTATAATTATGTGGTAATTCTGTAATTACCCACATCAATTACAATCTCGATTCATTTTACTGATAAAATGAACTTTCCTAAACATTTCAAACTTCTTTAAAATGTAAGATATTAAGCATATGTGAACCGTTTCACATTAATTATACACAATCCGAATAATGTACAATTAAAGGCCAAAAACTTGAACACGAAAAACAGAAATTTTTCATCAAAAAAATTTTCGGCAAAAATTTTTCAAGCAAAACGGTCCTTATCGACAAAATAGGGAAAAATTAATATCCTTTCAAATGATAAACTCATTCAATATCATTTTCATTTTCATTTTAATCTAATCTTTATTAAATTAAAACATCTACAAATCTATTCTATGTTATTTTAACAGATTAAAATAACAAAATAAATCTAAATGAAAACGAATACGAATACGAAAGGAAATACGATTCTGTAAAGTACTCGATCGAGAAGAAACTCGATCAACTAATTCTTCCTAGTCGACAAATAGGGACCTCGATCAAGTATAAACATCACTCGATCGAGACACTAAAGTCCTCGATCGAGCAAGCATACCATTCGATCGACCAAAACTTTGATAAAACCGCTCGATCGATCAACCAATTACTCGATCGACCAAACCTTTCAGCAAAACTGCTCGATCGAGCAACATCAAGTACTCGATCGACCAACACATTTAGAAAACAGTTCGATCGAGCAAATAAAGCAAACGATCGAGACAAACACACACAAAAACTGCTCGATCGAGACACTAAAGTCCTCGATCGAGTCAAACACACAGCGGATGAAAACAATTTCGGTTTATGAAATCAAATTAAAACAATTTCGTGACCTATGCTCTGATACCACTTGTGGGAAATCGGTATTACCACAAAACAATTATAATAGGATTATAACGAAAAGTAATAATTTGATATTGCTAGTCATAAACGAAAACAATAAGAATAGTAGAGATTTAGTAATCAACCTCCGGTCCTAGCAATTGGCGTAAAGAACAGAGATATCAAAGTAGATATCCTCCTAATCGTTGCACCTAAGATGCTCCGAGAAATACCCTTTTCTTTTGCTAGAAAGTAATACAAAAGTTACTGCTAACCTTTTGTTTTGTGTTTGTCAAAAGTTACAGTTAACTTTTGTCAGTTTGTGTGATTTTTAGATGAGATGGAGGCAGAGAGAGAGAATTAGGTTAGAAAAACCAAAACACTTTGTTCCTCCTCCTTCTTCAATACTCACGGCACTTTTTGGTAGGTTTTATATGAGGGGATTTTTATGTCTCCTCAAACTAACTACCCATTGACCCGAAAACCTAAGTGTATCAGGATACCGTGTTTCGGTCATTTTAGCTTCCAATATAATGTAATATCTTATAATCGTCGTTTTACATGGACCGGCATTATAATCCGTCATTAATTATAAATATCCGTATATTTATAATTTGCCAATTAATTATAACGGTTTACGTTTAATTAGCTTACATTATATACTATAATTAAATATAACCTTTTATATTCAATTTTACGAATTACAGTTAATTCGTCTCTGCTAACTTTATTTAATCATTATTAAATAATCGTCTCATCATCACATTGACTAACCTTTTAGTCAAATACACTGACTAACCTTTTAGTCATTTAATTGGGCATCAATATGATCATTTTCTCAAATAATCACATCTCTCAAACACATCCTATAGGTGTGACTTTTAGGGACCGTTTTGTCACCGCCATCTTATGAAACATAACTCAAACTTATCTATCAAGCCAACCGTATTGATAAACGTTAATCACTGATTATTATACAAAGTATACCCTGTGAACCTACAGAGATTTATTTATTTATTTTTTGGCACTAACTGGGGACCTAGCTCCAAACCTAAGCTCCCCCACTTAGGCAGAACGCTGCCTAACTGGCACACCAACCTCACTCGGTCGAATACACCCTACTCGGCCGAGTACACATCCCACTCAGTCGAGTGACCCTTACGCGACCGAGTACAAGGTACTCAAAAATACAGAGTATTACAAGTCATCCATATCTACAACAAAGTTATGAGAAAAATTTACCAACAAAAAGAATTCATCGACACAGGATATAGAAAACGCAGCTCAAATCACGAGATGTTACATGATACCGTATTCGACAAAACCAATTACCTTTTGACCTTGCAAGACAAGTTAGTCGGATTCTCCCGGATTCACTTACGCACTCATAAATATTTGAAAGGTGAGTTTTGTATGTAAAGATAAAAAGAAATAGAAACACTCACTCAACTTATGAAGCATGCATGCGTCTAATCAATAATAACAAATCATTTTCCTCTTCCCAATTATTACGCATTCGCAATAAAGTACATGTATCAAGGGCAATAAGGGAGGCTAATGGGTGCATCTATAGAAGTGGGTTGTGGCAAGGCACGTATGAGAATGTGGGGCTAAGACCGGTAGTCGCAGCGACACTAACCAAACCAATTCTACAAAATCAAACACAATCAGATACCCGACTAGAGAAATCATCTTAAACTTTGACAACATAAGAGAAGCATTGGTATTACTCTCTAAAATTGCATTAGGCTCTAGCAAATTCCTTTTCATTATCCCTTAACCAATCAAAATGAAGCAACTTAGTTTTTTTTTTTCTATTTTTTTTCCTCGATTTTCTGTTTTTATCTTTTCATTTTCATTCATTTTTTCTTCGCTTTATATAACTTTTTTTTCCTCAACAAAGGTAATGATTGACACAATTGCTAACAATAAACTTGCCACACCTAAATGACATTTTGAAGTCCCAACCCCACCATAGTAGACAAGTGGACATGAAAAACAAGCAAACGCGGTTGTCCCGATAAAGTAGGCAAATTCTAGGAATGTGGCTATTAAATGTTATATAAAAAAGACTACAAAGGCTCAAAACGGGCTAAACCTAAAGAACTCAATAATAAGGGTATAAAATCAAGTCTTTTTGGCCATGTAAGGCTTATTTGAACAAAAAGAATCGCATTTCCTCGTGTACTTTATCAAAAGAACGCGTAAAAGTATCAAGAAATTAATGTCACACTTATGCAATTTGATATTACATATTACACAAGGAGTACCACACTCAAGCCTAATTAGCAATGAGACCCGTAACCTCCTTAAAACCCATGCAGGCATCCTCAAAAGTAAGTCTAGGCGCAGCCGTGCAGTGATACCAAAATGACAGAAGAACTTAGCCTGCAATATAGCAGAGTGTAATCGAGAGGCCAGAAAAGCATAAAGTAGGCCAGAAAAGGGAAGGTGGCAAGCTGCCATTGCTAGACACCAAAACCAGGACCTGCTTATGGGATCTTCCTTATGCCAAAAAATCTCGGTTTTATTAACATTAAGATGAAGCCCCGATTCGAGGGTCGTCCTCCAAAACCTTGCCCACAATCAGGGTATTACTAACAATAATGCCAGCATCCAAGTAACAAGCTTGCAGACACAAATCACAAGAGTCTAGAATCTTACAAACTAAAGGATGTAGCACCAAAGCAACGAGTAGAGGATCCAAAGGATCACCCTGATGAACCCCCTGAGACGACTAAATGATGTGTTCCCCATAAAAACTTGTCAGGACTAGAATAACAAAAAGAGCAAGCGGGGCTAAGTAAAGGGCTCAATTTGCACATCACTTACTCCCCACTTGCTCTCTACTTGCTCTTTGTGAGAAGGGTTTGACTCATCTTTAATTTACGACGGGTAACTCCGTCACAAATGAAAATGAAAATCGGTGAGGTTAGTAAGTCACAACTAACTAAGTACTAGTCCTAGGATAATTGTTTTTCTAAAAAAAGGAAAACATAATGAAGAAAGTGGATCCTAAGTAGGCAACTAACCTAAATAAACAAGACCCATAAACCCAACTCACGGTACGTAGAAAGCGCTGACATGGCCACATTCAATTGGTCAATGACCACGTGTCATAGCATAATTGGCTGATGACACACTTCATCAACACAGACTTTTCTTCATAAGAGATGCACTTATATCGCAAATCCTCAGACAACACAACACAACAACAAAACCTCCAACACTTCAGCTCTCAAATTCACGCAATCCTCCATAGTTTTTCTTCAAGCTTCCATTAATGGAGACTCGAAGAAGCTCCAACCTTCTATTTCTCTCCTTCTTACTTACTGCTTTCTTCGCTGTTAATCTCTACGCTTCTGATCCCGTAAGTTTATTTTTTATATCTTTTAATGATTTTCGATGATTTTGTTTCTGATTTTATATTAGTTATTAATTGTTTCTTAATATGATACTCGCTAACATTTTGCTTGTATATGCAATTGTATTTTAATTTTGATGTATTTATTCGACTTATTTGTTGATTGATTGAAGTAGATCTTTTATAAATCAATGCATCAAATTTGATTTCGATGTATATTTTTAATACTTGATTGATTTATTCGAGGTTTTTTTAAGTGATTAATGAAAGCAGATCTTGTATGAAATAATGCATCAAATTTAATTTCGAGCATTTCTTAGTGTTTTATAGTAATCTACATGTATTTGTTAGAGTTGTATGCGATTTTGTTTTGATTTCGAAATACTCTATATAATATGATTAATCGAGTTTTTCATTGATGAAAGCAGATCTTGTACGAATCATTTGATGAGTCGTTCGATGGACGTTGGATAGTTTCTCAGAAATCTGATTACAACGGTAATTTTTCTCTCTTTTATACACAGTAGTTTGTTTTAGTGTTATAGATCTTGTATGTTTAAGTTTTTGACGTTGTTATTAATGTAAAATTATTACTCCCTCAGCCTCGGTTATTGGTTTACGATTTCTATTTTTAGGCGTCTCATTCATTTGTTTACGTTTCTATATTAGACATGTTTCGGATGAGTTACTAACCACAAATGGTCTTTCCCTTCTTCTTAATCTTTGTGCCAAAAACAAGGTAAACATATGACCGGGACGGAAGGAGTATATGTGAATATGATGTTTAATAATTGTAGTAGTAACACTGCCTATTTAGATCTAAATGGTTAAGTGGCGGTGAAATGATTCATTTTAGATGAGAGATAGTTGCTGGTTGTTGCATTTGAGTGAGATGTTATGATGGTCAGATACGATGTGTATTAAGTTTGTATTAGGATGTTAAATCACTGGTTTAATTTGGGAGTTCAGAGCGATATCATGAAGGAGTGCCATGTGTCACGCCCCACACTTCGCTCTCAAAGAAGTAAGGACGTGACACATGGTTATGGCCTAATCTATGCTTTAATATAAACTGATAGTTCGGGATTAGTTTTTATATTTTAACTTGTTCTACAAGTAGAAATTTTGATCTTCACAGTTATATTACGAAGTACTTCTTCCGTCTCATCATTTGTTATCTATTTATTTTGGAACAAAGAAATGACAAAAAGGAGAGAACAATAATGATAAATTAAAGATTTCTATCACATGTCCACTTGCCCACTTTGGTAAAACTTGACAAAAATAGAAATAGAAATAGATAGCAATTGATCGAGACGGAAGGAGTATTTTGTAACTTTGAGATTTCTATGGGTAAATATCAACTCTTTATGAGATTGTGACTTTCGTTACTTCTTTTACAACCTTAAAAGATGCGGTTACTTTCCAATCTAATAGCGCCTCCTTGTACTTTTTCTCCCTTCTTTCATGATAAGTTGTGTTTTTTACTTTTCGTGTGTTTGATCCCAATTTTGTAAAAGAAGATTGCCACTTTTAGTTTGATGAAGGTCTAGTTATAAATGCAACAAGTGCAGCTGAAATTGTAGTGCGCGGTCCTTGATGTAGTGTAGCTTGGATATTTGTGTATGTATAGCATTAGTTACTTGATGTCTGATTACTGCTGTGGCTGGTAAATAACGACAACAATATTCGGCTTTTGTATATAGGTGTGTGGAAGCATGAAAAGAGTGAAGGCCATGATGATTATGGGCTTCTTGTCAGCGAGAAGGCAAGAAAGTATGCCATCGTGAAAGAACTTGAGACTCCCGTGGACTTGAAGGAGAAAACTGTTGTTCTCCAATTTGAAACTCGTTTCCAGAACGGTTTGGAATGTGGAGGAGCTTACCTGAAATATCTCCGTCCCCAAGAGGCTGGATGGGTATCAAAGGAGTTTGATAATGAATCACCTTACTCTATTATGTTTGGACCTGATAAATGTGGATCGACAAACAAGGTTCATTTTATCCTCAAGCACAAGAACCCAAACAGCGGTGAATACGTTGAGCACCATCTTAAGTTTCCACCATCTGTGCCGTCTGATAAATTGAGCCATGTGTATACTGCCATTTTGACACCTGACAATGGGGTCAGCATCCTGGTTGATGGTGAAGAGAAGAAGAAGGCTAACTTATTAACCGGTGACGATTTTGAACCCGCTATTATCCCATCAAAGACAATTCCTGACCCAGAGGACAAGAAACCCGAGGATTGGGATGAGAGAGAAAAGATTCCTGACCCCGAGGCAACAAAACCTGATGATTGGGATGAGGATGCACCAATGGAGATTGAAGATGAGGAGGCTACTAAACCCGAAGGGTGGTTAGATGACGAGGTAGAAGACATTGATGACCCGGAAGCATCAAAGCCTGAGGATTGGGATGACGAAGAAGATGGTGAATGGGAGGCACCAAAGATTGCTAACCCACTGTGTGTCGAAGCACCCGGTTGTGGTGAATGGAAGAGGCCAATGAAGAGAAACCCAGCTTACAAGGGGAAATGGCACGCACCATTGATCGACAACCCAGCTTATAAGGGAATTTGGAAGCCACAAGAGATTCCCAACCCTAACTACTTTGAGCTTTCATCTCCCAACTTCGAGCCTATTGCTGCTGTGGGTATTGAGATCTGGACCATGAATGATGGCATATTATTCGATAATATCTTAATTGCTGGTGATGAGAAGACCGCCGAGTCATACAGGGAAACCCAATGGAAGCCAAAGTTTGACGCGGAGAAGGAGAAGCAGAAGGCTGAGGAGGCTGCTGCTCAATCAGCAGAAGGTTTGACAGGCATCAAGGTAAGCACCATATTGTTTTTGAATATAACAAAACACTTGCATATGAGACGGCTTTACATGTGACATGAACCCATTAATCCTATAAATCTATAATTAAACAATGGATACATAATGATTTGGGTTGGTGTTACATGTGAGATGTCTCATACTAGACTCACAAGTGACTATATTTCCGGTCTTATTTGTCCATTGTGATTTGTATATTGATTCTTTGTGTTCTCTATTTCAGAAAACTGTCTTTGACCTCCTCTATAAGGTTGCGGATGTCCCATTCTTGGAAGCATACAAGCCTAAACTCCTTGTTAGTAACTTTCTGATACCTAATTCTTATTTTGTTGAGAATAGTTCTCCTTGCTCTCAATTATGCTTTTCCATGGTAAATTTACCCCTTTTTTCCCTGCAGGAACTTATTGAGAAGGCCGAGACACAACCCAATATCACCATCGGTGTCCTCGTTTCTATAGCAGTTGTCCTTATTAGTCTTGTTTACAAGATTCTTTTTGGCGGCAAGAAACCTGTAAGTGTACCACATCCTTGCCAACATTTTAGATTCATAATTCTCTGTTGATGAATGAACTTCCTAATTTCCATTTTAGGTGCAGGATTACTCTGTATTGTAATTCTTTTATCTATTCACATAAGTTGCATTATTTTTCATTTTTGTACCATTTGCCTTAATAGTATTTTTGGCTATGTATAGGCGGCCCCAGCACCAGCCCCTCAAGCAGCGCAATCAGCTGCTCCAGAGAGTTCAGCCTCCGAGGATAAGGAAGGTGAAAACGAGAAGGAAGAAGCCGCTGCTCCTCGTAGGAGAACAAGGCGTGACTGAGAACTATAGATGACAAGAGGCAGGTTTGTGCGCCTTGCCCTTGTTTAGCACTGTGATCTTCAAAAACTTCCTGAGGTGCCTACTTGCAAGATAATTTAAATTTTGAGTAATGCTCGAGGACGTAATTCAGTTGTTTGTAGGAGTGTAAATGAGGATCTAACAGTAATTTTACCGGATTGTTGTAGTTTTCGGGTCAATCTTTTGAGATTTTTCACGAAATGTATTTTTGGATTATTTGTTTTTTCTTTTCTGGATTAATATATTTGAAGGCCCAAATTCCCAAATGCGATCTTTAGTCTTTCGCCTGTATGGAGTTGTACCGAAGATGAATGTAACTCGACAGTCCACTATTTGTACGAGGTCTAAATGTTTATCTTCTTGATCCGGCTAGGAGTAGATGAGCCTCTATTTTTCTATTTGAATTTGAATTAGTTATTAGTCCTCATAATCTCATATACCTAACAACTACTTGCCATATTTGTTCCATTTAGGATAAATTGATGCTTCGTATGAACATTAATTGAACATTATGAGACTGAGCGTGACACCAAAAAACATTCCTTGTTAAAAATTAAATAGGGAAGTGCATTATTCGCTTAAGTTTTCGTGCCGGGGTGTAACACTACACTACCTTCTTACCCTTCATAGAAAATGATATTGTCACTACACTTTTTGTTAATGGCACAACAATATAAGATAAGTTTAAGTGCATTATACATTTATACTTTCACTATAACACAAAAATGAGTGGCATTAAAAAAAGGGACGTCATTATTCACATACGGATTTTACCCTTTCACATACGCCTTTTACAAATTTACCCTTGTCACTTTTTTGGCTCCCCCAATAAATTGATTTTTGTTTTATTTTATCTCCCTTCCTTCACCTCGGCAACCTGCCATATGACATTGGACAACCCACCCTTCGGCAACCACCATCCTCTTCTCTGGCTACCCTAGTCCGGAATCCCATCTCCCGCACTCTCCCCCTCACTGAAATTGCTGATGTACGAAAGGTACAAATGCCCAGACACCCACAAAATTAACTTCTCGTCATTTGTCATCTAGTGCAGCTACAATGGTCATGCAGCTATAAGCCTATAATGATAAAGGCCAATATCATCAACAATCTTATTGTCGTACAATTCGGCTATAATGATTATTCACATATTTAATTTTTTTTTTGTTATTTTAGACATATACAATGGAGTACTAACTATCAATGTAACCTCACCAACGTAGCACCGTCACACACCACAAAAATTCACTACGGACGACTCAGTACCACCACGCGTTACCCGGAACCATCGCCCACTAGTCCACTACACTAACCACGCCTTCCCAGGCTTCCACCAACAATAAACCCTAATTGATAATAATTGATAAACAAGTGAACGTATCAATTTCACTAATTGGTAAACCCTAATAATTTTAACAAAACATATTAATAACTGATAAAGAACAATATTATACTTCACTAATTGGAGAATTATATCATTATCCAAGTTTCTAGAACAATAAGATTCGATTTTAGGGGAAAAAAAGAAAAATAACATACTGTATAAGACTTATTTGTCTAGAAAAAGTGTATGATATGGAAAGTTAATGGAAAAATGTACGTAAAAGAGTAAAATTCGTAGGTGAAAAAAGTAATTCCGTAAAAAAATTAACGGCATTTGTGATTTCAAAGTGGCATATAGTGAACCCTCACCAGCCCTTCCATATATTGAACCCTTCAAAACTGACCCTCACCAGTAAACCAGTACTGTAAGCAGCATGACCCTGCATAGCTGAGAGGAGGCCTGACAACGCTGGCCGTCTACATCTATACAATATTTAGTAAATAAACTAACAATTGGCGTTGTTGTGCATTAATTTTAAACACAAGGTCAGAAATACAAATCTTGGCCTTCCGAAAACCTAATTGTTATCCCAAGATTCACCAGTGATTAACATCATATCCTTCACAGCCTTCCAACGGCAATTACATTTTGAGATTTTCAGGCCAGAGGGAAGATAATTGCAGTAAACAAGTTAACTTCGCAACTGTCTTGGCGGATATGTTGAATTTGGTGTATTTGAAATCGAGTCGCTGGGCCCAAGATCGTCAATGGGTGGACGCTGTTTGTGATGATCGGTTACTGACTGGTATGCCATCGCCAGTGCCAAGGCCTGCAAAAGGTAAAGAAGCATAAAAAGAGGCACTTAACAGTACAATCAAGCATGTATCGTATCAACAATGTGCAAACCTAAGGTCCATCTCAAATGAGGACTAAACTAGATTTTGTAAACCAAAAAAAAAAAAAACTTGCTTAACAGAGGCATACTATGTGATCATTGTGAGGGGGAGCATAAATGCCAGTTGTTATCGTCTTTCTCCTTCGAGTACCTCCGGAAGGTGGGTTATCAATTTGGGCAAAACCAGCAGGTACGACAATTACCGGCATGCCAACAAGGTTTCCCATGCAAACCTTTTCCCAATCAGTTGCATTACCAATAAAGGCATCTACTGAAAAACTTTTTTGAACTTCTTGAATTAATCTTCCCCTTGCCCTCTGAGCCTGAAAATCATCAAGACATTCAATTAGGGTTTTTCCCTTTTAGTCCTTGAGCGATTCTTCCTGAGGTACAGTTCCAACTCTTTAACTCGTAATTTCTCCAGAGAGGAATCTAAGATTCTCTCATAGTTGATCATTAGTCAAACTACGATGATATACAACTACTACAAATCCGCTAACAAAAAAGTTGATTATTGAATAAGCATGAAAAGGAAACAAGTGTCTACATTACCATCAGAAATGACCAACCTGCAAATAATCTACAGCTGTAATGACTCTTGCCCTATGCAGTTCATATGGCCATTGATCCTGTGCTTCGTAAGAATCGTCCTGGCCAGAGCGCTGCCACTCGTCGAAGTGAGATAACATATCCACATCCATTGTGAAGTTCAAGACTCCTTGAACTGAGTCGACTGTATAATTTAGCTTGAAAGGAACCATGTTAACACCCTTAGATGCAAGAATCTTAACCACCTGGAATCGGCATACAGACATGGTTGGAAGGCAAGAGAAAAAAGACTAGTAAACGAGTTCTTAAATTCTTCAGCAGTTGCACATCATTTTTTTGTCCTACTTGAACAGAAAAAACAACTTTAGAGTTATCTGTTACCTCCATTTCAGCATCATCAAGATATCCAACTGTAAGCTTTGTAAGGTCGACATGGAAAGGATCAGCAAACGGCATATCTTGTGAAGACAGATCATCTGGGTCCTTCCCACGAATATTATCCAGAATGACAGCACAATCGGCAGCAGTTCTGCAGAAAGGACCCAGCTTATCCTGTGTAATACACAGCTATTAGGCTCCACCTTTTTTTGCTAAATGAGAGTAAGATGGACAGGCACAAGAGGCAATATTGCACGAGCATGACTACACGAGCACATATTGAAGTCTTACCAAGCTTTCTGATATGCTCATTACACCTGTGCGTCCAACAGTGCCAAAAGTTGGGCGTAAAGCTGTTACACCACATCGAGCAGAAGGATAGGTAATAGACCCTGCAGTTTCTGATCCGATTGCAAATGGCACCATGCCTATCACCAAAGAAGAGATACTGCATCAGGAAAAGCATCTACCCTCTAGCTGTGTTCACTATAAAAAGCGTGCCGGCTGGACTTTAGTTGAAGACAACAAAACCAACCTAACGCCAGGACCTCACGGGTTCCCGCAAAAAACGGGGTTAGGGGGATTAGATGTATTCCACCTTACCCCTAGGTTCACAACAAAGATAGGTTGACTCTAGATGACCCAAAATGAAAAATGCACTAGATGGTTGTCTTGTTGTTTCACAATTATAAGAAGAGGCAACCATTTAGGGACTCATAAATAAGGGAGAGCACCAGTCTTTGGATCCCATTCGAAATGAAAGGGATTCTCGCAAATAATGGTGCAAGGAAGGCCGGATTGTATGCAGCCTTTTACCCCGTAAAAATAGGGAGAGCTTGTTTCCGAAAGACCATTATTGAAAATTTTTTAGTCGTTTTGAAGGTGAAGAAACACCTGCAGAAGTGCAAGCTGCAGGTCCAGCAGATGAGCCAGTAGAAAACTCCTCTATATTCCATGGATTTCTTGTTCTGCC
>JAIUZE010003683.1:0-14073 GCA_022085475.1 Heliosperma pusillum
TCATTTTGAGCGCTAAAGTGGTTCGTAGCTTGCTCTCTCCAAGCATTTTGGGTGGCCCACATATCATTTTGCTCTTTCCACCTTTGGTCTTGTTGTTCTCTCCAAAGGCGGGCTTCCTCTTGCCCATCTAGCATCCTCTTCCATTCCTCATTTTGAGCCCTCTCGGCTTCCCCTCTCAATCTCTCCCTCTCCTCCACAACATTATGCCAATCATCCAAACTCTCAAGCCTACCTCCTTGTAATTGTTGCCAAGTGTTTGAGGCATCTACCCACCCACTAATGTGTGCCAAGACGTCGTTGGTGCTAGCAAAATAGTTAGCCATTTGTTGTTGCCATGGCTCCACGGGTGTGCTAGAACGACCCTCCGCATCAAACATGGGGGTGTCGGTATCATGGTGGCTTGGGAAAGGTGATTGGAAATGAAATGGTGGTGGTTGTTGTTGTTGTTGTTGTTGCTCAAAAATGGTGGTTTGGGAAGGGCCTTGCTCAATTGCAAGGATCTCAATCTCCTCTCTCAAATGCTCACTTCCCTCACCACCCTCTCTCCTTGCCCTCCTTTGCCTCAAAGGCACTTCTTCTACCTCCTCCTCTTCCGCACTACTTACCCCAAAACTCTCCTCCCTAGGACAAACAAAATCCCACGCCGCGGGTCCTCTAGGTAAAGGATTGTTTTGAGGTCTAGGCAACTTCATGTAGCTTAGCCCGTCACTTCCCAACCAAAACCCTTTTAAGGGTTGCTCCTTGCTAGCCTTAAACATGTGAACTTCTTCTAGGCCAAGATGGTTGTACCTCGTCAAACCCCTACATATGTTCACCGCTTGACCATTAGGAATGCCCCCCTCATAATGCCTTACCAAGAAAGAAATCACCCCCCCCACAATGGATGCTTGCCCTTGCCGATTTTTGCCTATGCTTGATGCAAGCTCTCAAAAAGAAATCGGCCCAATCCGGGATCCCTACCCCCTCCGGAAGCATAGTCCACAAACACAGCCGGATCTTCTCCGGCACCTTGGTGGGTTCTCCCGCGGAGTTGAAAATGGTGGTAAGGAACCTAGTAATTAGGCGGAGTACGGGGTGGGTGATGGCTGACAGTTTGGCATCCTTAGACGGGCCATGGTCATCGGCAATGTTTCCCCACATTTGGTGCATTTTGCCCCTTGGGCACCTAATGTCTACGGGTTGCTTGGTAACTTTTAGGATTTGACGGATTTCGGAAGTTGTGGCATTATGCCAAGTTTGATTCAATCGGAAGCGGTAAGCTTTCTCCTCACCTTCGGGCACATCCAATTCCGACTAGGTGGCTAGAAACTCGTATGCAAAACTCCTATAGGTGTAATCCCTGGAGTTTGGCTCGAGATAAGCCTCTAGCCCTACTTTAGCTAGCATGTCCCTTGTCAGATTGAACATGCCTAAGGCATGGAGGGTGGTTGGGCAAAAGAATTTGGTTGCTACAAGAGGGTGAGTGGATATTTGATCCCAAATTTTCTTATGTTGAGCTTGCATCCTCTCATAACCCATGAACACCGTTTTAACCTCGGTGTCGGGCTCACTCACCGCGGCCCTCTTATTTTTTCCCTTGCCAAACAATTGAGAGATTTTTGGTGCCATTTCTGCAAAGATGTAACAAACAACACACTACAACAATAACAAGCAATCACTCGAAAGGTTTTTTCGCTCAAGCACTTCAACAAACACTTGGTGTGCAACAATTTCTACACCTCAAAAAGCTAGTGTTTGTTGAATTTCTTTGCCTTACTCAGAAAACTTTATCCAATCCTAACTACACAATCAAGCAAGGGGAAAGGGGAACTCAACCTAAGACTAAAACTAGCCTAATTCGAGCAAAAACTTGAAGATTGATGAAAAAGTCGAGTATGAAGTTTTACCTTTGTTTTTCCACAAGATTCAAGTGCCTTGATGATTAGAAGTAGGTAGGAATCCGACAATTAGCCTTAAAAACCCAGCAAAAGACCCGAAAAACGAATTTTAGGGAAAAAAAATTAGGGTTGTTTAAGACGGATTTTCTGAGTTTTAGGGTGAGTGAGACTGATTTTGGGGTTATTGAGTGTAGAATAGTGATTAGGATGAAGATTGGGATTGATTTTGATGAAGGTTTTGGAAGATTTGAGTGAGAAAGATGGAGTTTTGAGGGATTGGGGGTTGTTTGGTTGTGTTTGTCGTGAAAAACAAAGAAGGGTGTTGGGGTGTTTGTTTTATGAAGAACACGGGCAAAGGCTAAAGCATAAAACGAAATCTGCGCTCGACGCAGGCTGCGTCCTACGACGCAGGCTGCGTCGTCACGACGCAGGCTGCGTTCTACGACGCAGGCTGCGTCCTTCACTGCCGGATGGTTCTTGCTTTTTCACTTAGCAAAATTTTTGCTAAGTGATCCAAACACCTCCAAACTTGCAAATTCACTTCAATGGTCCATAATAACCTCCAATATCTAAATTCCATCGATTCCCGAACTTTTTATCCGTGGCACGCATCCCGAGGCGGCCAAAAACTCGCAAAACTTCACGAAACCGTTAGTAACTTCAAAAAAAATTGTTTGATGCAATGTCTAACTAACTTAAAACAACTTAAATGCTAAGATTTAACAAAGACACTTCAAAGAAATATTCACAAGGATAGAGTATGTACATGTTTTGCCGTTTATTTAGAGTCGATGGCTCGACTTAGCTATTTCAAGCTTTTCAACCTTCATAGACCGGGTCTTCAAGCAAGGCCTCCTCTTCCCCCTCCCGGGTACATCCTTGGAAGTAGTGCTTGAGACGGTGGCCATTCACTTTGAGGAGCTTTCCATCCCCGGGCCCCTCTACTTCAATAGCTCCATGAGTAAACACTTTCTTGACGGTGTAAGGTCCAAACCATCTTGACCTCAACTTGCCCGGAAAGAGCTTAAAACGGTTTTGGAACACAAGAACTTTATCACCTTCCTTGAAAACTCTACGGTTTATCATCCCATCATGCCATCTTCTTGTTTTCTCTTTGTAGATGGAAGAGTTCTCATAAGCATCTTGGCGAATTTCTTCAAGTTCTTGTAATTGAAGCTTCCGGTGCATACCGCTCTCATCTTGGTTTTGATTGAAAGATTTGATAGCCCAATAGGCTTTGTGCTCAACCTCCACGGGGAGATGGCAAGCCTTGCCATAGATGAGGCGGAATGGGGACATGCCAATGGGGGTTTTGAAAGCGGTCCTATATGCCCACAATGCATCAACTAGCCTCTTACTCCAATCCTTTCTATCCGGATTCACCGTTTTTTCAAGTATTCCTTTAATTTCACGGTTTGAGAGTTCGGCTTGCCCGTTTGTTTGTGGGTGATAGGCCGTGGAAATTTTATGATTCACCCCATATCGTTTGAGAAGGCCTCCAATCACTTTGTTGCAAAAATGGGTCCCCCTATCACTAATGATAGCCCTTGGAAAGCCAAACCGAGAGAATATGTTCTCTTGAATGAAAATGGCTACTACCTTGGCATCATCGGTGCGGGTAGGAATGGCTTCGACCCATTTTGATACATAGTCCACCGCCAAGAGGATGTATAGATAACCACCGGAATTTAGAAAAGGGCCCATAAAATCAATTCCCCACACATCAAAGATCTCACAATAAAGAAGAGGTTGTTGTGGCATCTCATTCCTCTTTGTCAAATTCCCACCCTTTGACATCGGTCACAAGTTTTTACAAATTTGTGGGCATCTTTGAAAAGACTTGGCCAAAAGAAACCGCATTCAAGCACTTTTCTAGCGGTTCTTTGTGGCCCAAAATGCCCTCCACAAGCATAGTCATGACAATGATGTAGGATGGAAGTAATTTCACTCTCGGGCACACATCTTCTCACAAGTTGATCTTGGCAAAATTTCCACAAGTAAGGGTCATCCCAAGTATAGTATTTGGCATCGGACTTGACCTTGCTCTTTTGATGAGAAGAGAAATGGCTTGGAAGCCGCTTTGTCACCAAATAGTTGACCATGGTAGCATACCATGGCTCTACCAATTGTATAGCATAAAGTGACTCATGAGGGAGACCTCCTTCAACCTCCTCAAGAGGGCATGATGGTCTTCCTTCATGGTTAAGCCGGCTCAAATGATCCGCCACCACATTCTTCACCCCTTTCTTGTCTTTTATTTCCACATCAAACTCACTTAGAAGAAGAATCCATCTCAACAACCTTGGCTTTGAATCCTTCTTTGCCACAAGGTATCTAATGGCGGCATGATCGGTGTAGATGATCACCTTTGTGCCCAAGAGATAAGACCGGAATTTTTCTAGAGCATAAATCACACCAAGGAATTCCTTCTCCGTCGTGGAATAGTTCTTTTGAGCATTATTCAAGAGGGTATAAGCATATTGGATCACATGGGGTCCCTTGTCACTCTTTTGACCCAAAACCACTCCCAATGCATAGTCACTTGCATCGGTCATGATTTCAAATGGAAGATCCCACCGTGGTGCTTGAATAATTGGTGCGGTGACCAATCTCTCCTTCAAGTCATTGAATGCTTTCCTACATTTGTCATCAAAAACAAATTCCGCTTCCTTGTGCAAAAGCTTGCATAAAGGGTTAGCAATCTTGGAAAAATCCTTAATAAATCTCCGGTAGAAACCGGCATGTCCTAGAAAAGACCTAATGTCTCGGGTGTTAGAGGGATAAGGTAAAGTTTTTATGATGTCAACCTTAGCCTTATCCCCGGCAACGGCGCCAAATTTGACGAGCTTATTTTCGGGGTCGTTAATTCCGGAAACTAGCTATGCCAAATAACAATTTATAAAACCAAATCTAGACTCAAACTATCCTAAGTAAAGGGTAGTAAGGGTAAGACAAGGATCGAACCCAAGAGAAGGCGGTGAATGCTAATAATCTAATCTAGGCTCTTGCTAAAAACCGATTAAACAAATTTATAAATCTAACCACAATTTAAACACTTATTGAAACAAAGACTAGAATTACTTACAAACTATGATATTTACAATGGTAAACATGTAGATAACAAATAGGGAGAAAGTTTTTCATGAGAAAAGATTATCAATCCTAGAATCACCAATAACAACTAAATAATCAAGGATTCAAATAAGGAAAAACAACTTAGTGCAATTATCCCAAGTTCCCCCACAATTAACAAAGTAAAGATCCCTCCTTTCCTCCCTTCTCTATTTATCTATTGCAAACTTCAAAGAATTAGCCACCATGAGTTAAACCATCCATAAATGACCCAATACAACTAAACCCATACTTATTAAACCATAAGCATAAATAAAGATGCAAGTTTTAAGCACAAACCAAAGAAGCATGCTAGATTTATGAACTTAAACATTAAACCATGTTCTAAATACATAATAACCCAAATTCCACTCAAAAGATTCTAACTTTTAAACCAAAGTTACAATCTTTCAAGTTGCATCAACAAAAATCAAGACAAATCAACCAAATTCATCAAGACAATGCAATTTAATCAAACAAACAATTACTAAGATGGTTGGTCTTAACAACAATTCATTCAATAATGAAAATCAAACAAAGGAAGATGAAATTAAATAGAGAAGGAAGGATTAAAAAGTTTTACAATGCTAAAAAGGGAAGAACTTGTTCAAATTACACTAAGTAAAAGGAGATTAGCTACCCATAGTCTTCATAATACAACCAATTTCTAAGGAAAAACCCATTACAAAAGCCAAACTTGAAGAACAAAAAGAGAGAAATGCTAAGGAAAATATGATGTTGTATGGTGAATGCTTCATGCTTTGTCTCTCTTCAGAAATCTTCTTTTATACCCTTGGTCCGCAAACCTAGGGGCCTTGAAATATGGGCTTCCAAAAGACAAGACGAGAAAATGAGAAAAACTCGTGCTGAGAGATGACGCAGGCTGCGTCCTACGACGCAGGCTGCGTCATGCTGACGCAGGCTGCGTCATGCTGACGCAGGCTGCGTCCTACGACGCAGGCTGCGTCGAACGCTGCCAGATTTTCTTCTTTGCTTTCCTTCTTGACTTTCGTTGACCCCATGGATATTGACCCCGCCTTGACTTCCATTGACCCATTGGGCTTTGTCTTCAACCCTTGGTGATTCATTGTTAGCCCACTTCAAGTTCCGGGTTTTTGGGTCTCGGGTTTTCGGGTTTGACTTTTATTGACTTTCGGGATTTGACTCTTAATTTTGACTTAAAATACTAAATACTAACACTATTACAAAAACTAAAATTAACGTAAAACAAAGCTAATGACCCGTAAAAAGTAGAACGAAAGACTCTAAAAGTTACTACTAGACACGACATTATTTGACGTTGTCAAACACCCCCACACTTGGACTTTTACTCGTCCCGAGTAACACTCGAGATTAGCATGAACGACACGAGCCCAACAAAGTGTGTGTGAAGGCATTGACCTCTCTTCCCTCACTACAACCTTCTTATACTCCCTCTTAAACAATCCACCTATGACAAAAACAAAACACAAAGACTCAATTCTTGTGACACTCTTCTCTCACTCCCCCTCCTTATATCATCCCTCAAGACTAAAGACACGACATGCCACCTACTCCGACTCAAATCAACTCCTCCCTACTTATAGCTCCCAATAAAGTAGTATGACCATCTTTGCCTTATCCCAAGGCATAGCGAGATGGTCTTTCTCAACAACCTTCACACAAATCCACTCCTTATATCACCCCCTTATTACTCCATTAATGCAAATCATGGTTACTTGGTTGGCCCCAAACTTCACAATTTGCACAACCAAGCGACCACCAACATAAATCCACCAATTTGAAACAAAGTTTTGCGACTCAAAAAATAAAAATAATTGGGTTCCTAAACTAGCCTCCTTCCAAATTTCCTCCTTATCACTCCCTTCTTATTCCTCCAAAAATTCTCATCATAGGAAGAATTATGCTCAAATTTTTTTTCATTTTTTCATTTTTTCATTTTTTTTCTTGAAAATCCCTCATTTTGCCTAAGGTGCCCTTTCGGGTTTTCACCTTAGCTTTTCCTTTCCTCTCATTGGTGGCTCGCAACTCGATTCTTCATTTTGCCCGGAATGCCCTTTCGGGTTTTCATTCCGTCCTCGGCCACCTTCCCAATCTTGCCTAGGTGCCCACCCTTGTGGGTTTTCACCTAGCCGGGATTTTCAATTTTTTTTTTCTTTTCTTTTTCTCTTTTTTTTTTTCTTTTTCTTTAAAATAAAGACATAATAAAAAAAAAAAAATTACAATGCATCAAAAACAAACTAACTATGTACAATCTTCTCCTCCACACTTAGAATACACAATGTCCTCATTGTGGAGGAGAGGAAAAAATGTTACCTCATCAATTTCCGAAAGGAGAAGATCCCGAGGCACCTCCTCGGTTTCTCCTCCTATCCCTTGCTTCTCTAATCCGTCTTCTTTGCTCCATGCCTTCATCAAGGGTTGCTTGGGTGTAATGAAAAGGGTAGCCCGGGTTTTGTTGCATGGACATCCCAAAGAGAGAGCTAGCCAATCCATAAACGTCCTCTTGCGCCACCGCATCTTCATAGGAGTCTTGAAGATAGGTGTGGTGGCGCTCATTTTGAGCGCTAAAGTGGTTCGTAGCTTGCTCTCTCCAAGCATTTTGGGTGGCCCACATATCATTTTGCTCTTTCCACCTTTGGTCTTGTTGTTCTCTCCAAAGGCGGGCTTCCTCTTGCCCGTCTAGCATCCTCTTCCATTCCTCATTTTGAGCCCTCTCGGCTTCCCCTCTCAATCTCTCCCTCTCCTCCACAACATTATGCCAATCATCCAAACTCTCAAGCCTACCTCCTTGTAATTGTTGCCAAGTGTTTGAGGCATCCACCCTCCCACTAATGTGTGCCAAGACGTCGTTGGTGCTAGCAAAATAGTTAGCCATTTGTTGTTGCCATGGCTCCACGGGTGTGCTAGAACGACCCTCCGCATCAAACATTGGGGTGTCGGTATCATGGTGGCTTGGGAATGGTGATTGGAAATGAAATGGTGGTGGTTGTTGTTGTTGTTGTTGTTGTTGTTGTTGTTGTTCAAAATTGGTGGTTTGGGAAGGGCCTTGCTCAATTGCAAGGATCTCAATCTCCTCTCTCAAATGCTCACTTCCCTCACCACCTTCTCTCCTTACCCTCCTTTGCCTCAAAGGCACTTCTTCTACCTCCTCCTCCTCCTCCGCACTACTTACCCCCAAACTTTCCTCCCTAGGACAAACAAAATCCCATGCCGCGGGTCCTCTCGGTAAAGGATTGTTTTGAGGTCTAGGCAACTTCATGTAGCTTAGCCCGTCACTTCCCAACCAAAACCCTTTTAAGGGTTGCTCCTTGCTAGTCTTAAACATGTGAACTTCTTCTAGCCCAAGACGGTTGTACCTCGTCAAACCCCTACATATGTTAACCGCTTGACCATTAGGAATGCCCCCCTCATAATGCCTTACCAAGAAAGAAATCACCCCCCCCACAATGGATGCTTGCCCTTGCCGATTTTTGCCTATGCTTGATGCAAGCTCTCAAAAACAAATCGGCCCAATCCGGGATCCCTACCCCCTCCGGAAGCATAGTCCACAAACATATCCGGATCTTCTCCGGCACTTTGGTGTGCTCTCCCGCGGAGTTGAAAATGGTGGTAAGGAACCTAGTAATTAGGCGGAGTACGGGGTGGGTGATGGCTGACAGTTTGGCATCCTTAGACGGGCCATGGTCATCGGCAATGTTTCCCCACATTTGGTGCATTTTGCCCCTTGGGCACCTAATGTCTACGGGGTGCTTGGTAATTTTTAGGATTTGACGGATTTCGGAAGTTGTGGCATTATGCCAAGTTTGATTCAATCGGAAGCGGTAGGCTTTCTCCTCACCTTCGGGCACATCCAATTCCGACAAGGTGGCTAGAAACTCGTATGCAAAACTCCTATAGGGGTAATCCCAGGAGTTTGGCTCGAGATAAGCCTCTAGCCCTACTTTAGCTAGCATGTCCCTTGTCAGATTGAACATGCCTAAGGCATGGGGGGTGGTTGGGCAAAAGAATTTGGTTGCTACAAGAGGGTGAGTGGATATTTGATCCCAAATTTTCTTATGTTGAGCTTGCATCCTCTCACAACCCATGAACACCGCTTCAACCTAGGTGTCGGGCTCACTCACTGCGGCCCTCTTATTTTTTCCCTTGCCAAACAATTGAGAGATTTTTGGTGCCATTTCTGCAAAGATGTAACAAACAACACACTACAACAATAACAAGCAATCACTCGAAAGGTCTTTCACTCAAGCAATTCAACAAACACTTGGTGTGCAACACTTTCTACACCTCAAAAAGCTAGTGTTTGTTGAATTTCGTTGCCTTACTCAGAAAACTTTATCCAATCCTAACTACACAATCAAGCAAGGGGAAAGGGGAACTCAACCTAAGACTAAAACTAGCCTAATTCGAGCACAAACTTGAAGATTGATGAAAAAGTCGAGTATGAAGTTATACCTTTGTTTTTCCACAAGATTCAAGTGCCTGGATGATTAGAAGTAGGTAGGAATCCGACAATTAGCCTTAAAAACCCAGCAAAAGACCCGAAAAACGAATTTTAGGGAAAAAAATTAGGGTTGTTTAAGACGGATTTTCTGAGTTTTAGGGTGAGTGAGACTGATTCTGGGGTTATTGAGTGTAGAAAAATGATTAGGGAGAAGAATAGGATGGATTTTGATGAAAGTTGTGGAAGATTTGAGTGAGAAAGATGGGTTTTTGAGGGATTGGGGTAGTTTTGGGGGTGTTTTTCGTGAAAATTGAAAGAAGAAAAGGGGTTTGTATTTTGATGAAGAACACGGGCAAGAATTAGAAAAATACTGAAATCTGCTGACGACGCAGGTTGCGTCGTTCGACGCAGGCTGCGTCGTGTGACGCAGGCTGCGTCATACGACGCAGGCTACGTCGAGCACTGCCGGTTCTTCTTGCCTTTGCACTTAGCCAAAATTTGGCTAAGTGTTCCAAACACCTTCAAACTTGCAATTTCACTTCAATGGCCCATAATAACCTCCAATATCTAAATTCCATCGATTTCCGAACTTTTTATGCGTGGCACGTATCCCGAGGCGGCCAAAAACTCGCAAAACTTCACAAAACCGTTAGTAACTTCAAAAAAAAAAAAAAAAAATTTTGTTTGATGCAATGTCTAACTAACTTAAAACAACTTAAATGCTAAGATTTAACAAAGAAACTTCAAAGAAATATTCACAAGGATAGAGTATGTACAATGTTTTGCCGTTTATTTAGAGTCGATGGCTCGACTTAGCTATTTCAAGCTTTTCAACCTTCATAGACCGGGTCTTCAAGCAAGACCTCCTCTTCCCCCTCCCGGGTACATCCTTGGAAGTAGTGCTTGAGACGGTGGCCATTCACTTTGAGGAGCTTTCCATCCCCGGACCCCTCCACTTCAATTGCCCCATGGGTAAACACTTTCTTGACGGTGTAAGGTCCAAACCATCTTGACCTCAACTTGCCCGGAAAGAGCTTAAACCGGTTTTGGAACACAAGAACTTTATCACCTTCCTTGAAAACTCTACGGTTTATCATCCCATCATGCCATCTTCTTGTTTTCTCTTTGTAGATGGAAGAGTTTTCATAAGCATCTTGGCGAATTTCTTCAAGTTCTTGTAATTGAAGCTTCCGGTGCATACCGCTCTCATCTTGGTTTTGATTGAAAGATTTGATAGCCCAATAGGCTTTGTGCTCAACCTCCACGGGGAGGTGGCAAGCCTTGCCATAGATGAGGCGGAATGGGGACATGCCAATGGGGGTTTTGAAAGCGGTCCTATATGCCCACAATGCATCAACTAGCCTCTTACTCCAATCCTTTCTATCCGGATTCACCGTCTTTTCAAGTATTCCTTTAATTTCACGGTTTGAGAGTTCGGCTTGCCCGTTTGTTTGTGGGTGATAGGCCGTGGAAATTTTATGATTCACCCCATATCGTTTGAGAAGGCCTCCAATCACTTTGTTGCAAAAATGGGTCCCCCTATCACTAATGATAGCCCTTGGAAAGCCAAACCAAGAGAATATGTTCTCTTGAATGAAAATGGCTACTACCTTGGCATCATCGGTGCGGGTAGGAATGGCTTCGACCCATTTTGATACATAGTCCACCGCCAAGAGGATGTATAGATAACCACCGGAATTTGGAAAAGGGCCCATAAAATCAATTCCCCACACATCAAAGATCTCACAATAAAGAAGAGGTTGTTGTGGCATCTCATTCCTCTTTGTCAAATTCCCCACCCTTTGACATCGGTCACAAGTTTTTACAAATTTGTGGGCATCTTTGAAAAGACTTGGCCAAAAGAAACCGCATTCAAGCACTTTTCTAGCGGTTCTTTGTGGCCCAAAATGCCCTCCACAAGCATAGTCATGACAATGATGTAGGATGGAAGGAATTTCACTCTCGGGCACACATCTTCTCACAAGTTGATCTTGGCAAAATTTCCACAAGTAAGGATCATCCCAAGTATAGTATTTGGCATCGGACTTGACCTTGCTCTTTTGATGAGAAGAGAAATGGCTTGGAAGCCGCTTTGTCACCAAATAGTTGACCATGGTAGCATACCATGGCTCTTCCAATTGTATAGCATAAAGTGACTCATGAGGGAGACCTCCTTCAACCTCCTCAAGAGGGCATGATGGTCTTCCTTCATGGTTAAGCCGGCTCAAATGATCCGCCACCACATTCTTCACCCCTTTCTTGTCTTTTATTTCCACATCAAACTCACTAAGAAGAAGAATCCATCTCAACAACCTTGGCTTTGCATCCTTCTTTGCCACAAGGTATCTAATGGCGGCATGATCGGTGTAAATGATCACCTTTGTACCCAAGAGATAAGACCGGAATTTTTCTAGAGCATAAATCACACCAAGGAATTCCTTCTCCGTCGTGGAATAGTTCTTTTGAGCATCATTCAAGAGGGTAGAAGCATATTGGATCACATGGGGTCCCTTGTCACTCTTTTGACCCAAAACCACTCCCAATGCATAGTCCCTTGCATCGGTCATGATTTCAAATGGAAGATCCCATCGTGGTGCTTGAATAATTGGTGCGGTGACCAATCTCTCCTTCAAGTCATTGAATGCTTTCCTACATTTGTCATCAAAAACAAATTCCGCTTCTTTGTGCAAAAGCTTGCATAAAGGGTTAGCAATCTTGGAAAAATCATTAATAAATCTCCGGTAGAAACCGGCATGTCCTAGAAAAGACCTAATGTCTCGGGTGTTAGAGGGATAAGGTAAAGTTTTTATGATGTCAACCTTAGCCTTATCCACCTCAACCCCCCTTTCCGACACAACATGTCCCAAAACGATGCCACTAGTCACCATGAAATGACATTTTTCGGAATTTAAAATGAGATGGGACTCTTGGCATCGCTCTAAGACAAGAGCAAGGTGTTTTAGACATGCATCATAGGAGTCCCCATGGACGGTGAAATCGTCCATGAATACGTCTATGATTCGTTCTACATAGTCGGAGAAAATACTCAACATGCACCGTTGAAAAGTTCCCGGAGCATTGCACAAACCAAAGGGCATACGACGATAGGCAAATGTACCAAATGGGCAAGTGAATGTGGTCTTGACTTGGTCCTCGGGTGCAATTGGTATTTGAAAATACCCCGAGTAACCGTCAAGGAAACAATAGAAAGCTTTCCCCGCTAATCTTTCTAACATTTGATCAATAAATGGTAGCGGGAAATGGTCTTTCAATGTTACCGCATTCAAGCGGCGGTAGTCAATACACACTCTCCAACCGGTTTGGGGTCGGGTGGAGACCAAGTCGCCTTGTGCATTCTTGACTACCATCACTCCTCCCTTTTTGGGTACGACTTGAGTTGGGCTAACCCAACGAGAGTCGGAAATAGGGAAAATGATACCCATTTGCAATAGCTTAATTACCTCTTCTTGCACTACCTCCACCATGGGTGGATTGAGCCTCCTTTGGGGTTGTCGGACCGGTTTGGCATCCACTTCAAGTCGTATCTTGTGCATGCAAGTCACCGGGCTTATCCCTTTTAGGTCCGCTATGCTCCACCCAAATGTTTCCTTATGCTTTTCAAGTAGTGATACCAATTTGCCTTCTTGGTCCTCCGTGAGTGTGCTTGAAATGATAAGTGGTAGGGTGTTCTTGTCCCCTAGAAAGATGTACTTTAAATGGCTTGGGAGGGTCTTCAACTCGACCTTAGGAGGTTGGATAATGGAAGGGAGGGGCTTGTGGAGTGGAATACTCAAAGCAAACAACTCGGACAAGTTAGCCATTGCAGGACGCAGGCTGCGTCCAGTGACGCAGGCTGCGTCGTACGACGCAGGCTGCGTCGTGTGACGCAGGCTGCGTCGAGCTCTGCCTTGCCCTGTTTTCAGCATCTCTATGACGTTGAGCTCCTCATATGTTTCTATTGGCTCTTCCTTCTCCAATTCTTCAAGACATTCCTGCACATCAAAAGCCAACAACAAGCGCAAACCTTCCTCTTCCATGGGGTTAGTTAAAGCTACCTCGAGTGGGTCTCTATCACAAAGTTTATACATTTGATTCACTAATGGCTCAAAGCTATCCAAGAAGAAACAAGATTGATGGTCACTCGGGTGCCTCATGGAGTCATATATATTGTAAGTTAACCTTTTTCCTTCAAATTCCATAGTCAAGCACCCGTTTGAAACATCGATCTTGGTATTTGAAGTTTTCATAAACGGCCTACCAAGAAGGAGAGGGGTGGCACTAGAGCTAGATTCCATATCTAAGACGTATAAATCCGCCGGAAAGACAAGATTATCGACTTCCACTAGTACATCCTCTACCATGCCCTTGGGGTAAACACTAGACCTATCGGCAAGTTGAATGACTACCCCGGTCTTAGACAAAGGTCCTAAACCTAGGGTCTCATAAATAGATAATGGCATGACGTTTATAGAAGCCCCAAGGTCTAGCATGGCACGTTTAAAACTTTTCCCCCCAATAGTGCAAGGAATAGTGAACATGCCCGGGTCTCCACATTTCTTTGGTAAATTTTGTTTGAAAATGGCCGACACATGTTCACTCACCCTAACCTTATGGTTTCCCTTCTTTGGATTTCTCCTAGGT
>JAIUZE010003684.1:0-14677 GCA_022085475.1 Heliosperma pusillum
GGAGGCAGTTGTTATACGCTCCTGGAGGCAGTTGTTATACGCTCCATTGTGATCACCAACCTAGCGGGGGAGGATTCTGGGTCAGCGGTTATGCTCCCAGGCGCAACGAGGACGTTGCGTTCTTCAAGTGGGGGTGATTGTAACACCCCACATTTGTTGAAGAGGTACATTGATAAGTTTAAATGACTAGTGCTTAAAGGGATTGTAAGTACTACTCATATCAACAAAGTGCACTTTCTTTTCTGGTCATCCATGCAAAAGAACTCAAAAGTTAAGCGTGCTTGACTGAGAGTAGTCTTATGATGGGTGACCTCCTGGGAAGGTTCCCGGGATGTGCATGAGTGAGGACAAAATGCGCTGGAAAGGACCTGTGTTGATCTGTGGGCCATGTACACAGCCTGGAGAGCTATCATGAGTGACCGCTCCCGACCCAAGGTTTGGGCCGGGGTGTTACAGATTGTGTATTTTTGGTGAGGGAATCAAGTTTGCCTTTGACTTAGAGTATATGGCCAAAGTAGAGATTAATGTAAGTTATGGAATGAACTTTCCAAGCTTCATGCGAGTTAGTGTCATGAATAACAAGGGGGGAGATGGTGGGTGGGAGGGTTCTGAGGACAGTGCCAATGATAGACGATCTTAACGGGTCAAAGTATGAACAACGGGTTTCTGTTTGATTTCAGGAGGCAGATATTTTGACGTTAGCCTAGTCAAAGAGGATTGATTTAACTTGGGTTTTCTTTGGGTAGTCGGTGAGAGGTGTTAATTTAACAATAATGGAGAAACTAACGAGTACAGACAGAAAGGAGAGCTCGACAGAGTTTTCAATTATTGCAAAAGACGACATGTTAGGGCGTCGTTTCTGGTGTTGGTTGTAAGGTTTTTCTCGACTCGAGATCGAGGTTATGCTGATACCATGTAAGATATATGAGAAATTTATGTGTCTTATTAACTTGAAAAATACAATAGTATAAAGGGTATATCTGTACTAGTAGAATGAAGAGGCCCAGTTTCATATCTAAGAAATTATAATATTCGCATTTCGGAATATGAATGATTTTATAAAACACAAGAAAAGTCTAGTAAGACGGAAATTAGGAAAGTAACGGTGGTTTGGTTTAAAAAATATTTACAATCAAGCTACAAATCCACTTGACGAGATGAATAAGAAAATATGGGTTTAAAACTCCAAAATTTGATAGGTTCCAATGTACTTGCATCTCTTCAAAGTGGAAGTGTATTTTGGAATTTTCTTTGTGGTATATCATTTGCATAGTTGGGTAAAATTACATTAAACTACTTTACTTTTGTTTATCAAATAATAAGGAAACGTGGCCTAGAAAAAGTTCAAAACAGTTGGAAAACATTGTGGATACGCTTTGACCTTTCAAAATCTATATAAAGAGTTGTGATTGGTCATAATTTTTAACTCATAAGGGTCATTAGCATAAAATGAGAAAAAAGAAACATATATTTGATGTAATACATCAGAGCTACTATGTATTTGAGTTTTTGTGTATTTGTTATGAGTTTTTTCAATTTTATAAGTTAAATTTTAATTTTTTATTATATTATAACTCAAATTTAATTGAACATATTGTGTAATGTTTTTAAATTAGATTGTAACTTTTTGAGCTTAATATTTAAGTGAAGAAACTCATAAACTTTATAGTAAATTCATAATTTATAACAAAATCGGAAAAATTTATTATGAAGTTTAGAAACTACACTATCAGATGTAGTACATTAGATGTACATTATACTTCTTTGTTTTAAAAATGACGAGTAGCGTAACATAGATAGATACACATTAATTATTCACAAATTCTCATTTAAGAAGGATAATATCCGTCTTAAGCTTAAGACGGGTCGTAAGATGGATCAAATTCATACCAAATCACTTCACTTCTTGCCTAGAAAATACCAAAAGTTTTATCTTTATTTCTATCATGTGATAAAATTTGACCCGTCGTAAGCAAGACTTACTGTTAATTGTTAAACTTTCTTTTAAATAATTCAATATAATAACTTGTGGACAAAAATTCCATACAAGATTAAAATTCATTTAAAAAAGCTGATTTTATTTTTTAAATATAATTAATACATAAAGTACGAGTAGATAACTAAGTTACTACAAATTATGTAAAAACAATAAACAAAGTAACCTTCCATTTGATAATTCAATACATAAACTTTTAAAGTACAAAAATTTCTTAAAAGAATTTCTCATACATAATATTATTATATAATTTTTGGGAATAGTTTTGTTAAAACTTTTATTCCGTATTTACAAAAATAGACCCATATAAATATTACAGGGGTTTAGAACTAGCTTTGCAAAGAAAACATGTTTTCTAGTGTATATTTAGTAAGGAGCCAAGGAAAGAGATTTCAGTTTGCTAATTAATGCTCCTTGTTGAAGGGAAAGTTGAAACAACTCGTCATCTATCTATTTTAATCTCTTTGCAAGAGTTTTTATAAAGAGCCTTATTATGAAATTACTTAACTAGAAATAAAGCTTTCAAGTTTAGATAAGTAAAGCTCTATTAGATAAGTAAACAAACTAAGAATGATGAGAGAGAAAGTTAAAGAATAGAAGCTATCAACTTTCTATGATTCTTGGTTTTCGTGCAATGACATTAAACTAGTCTGATAATCATTCTCTTTGAAATACAACCTAAATAATAATAATAATAATAATAATAATAATGCATTAAATAATAACGACAAAAATAATAGCTCTAATACATTTTGTAATAACAATAAGCAGATAACGATAATAGCGGATTCGCGTTTGAAATAAATTCATAAGGCTAGGATGGAGGTTCACGCCAGACTATAAGAAAGTGATAATGGGGAGGATATGGAGAATGAAGGACAGGGCGGTACATGGAAGGAAGTGGTCTCGAAAAGGAAAAAACAGGAACAAAATCGTACAAATGATGGAAAATTGGAACCAATTAAGGAAAGTGAAACAGTTATGTTGCTCCAAAAGGTAATAATCTTAAACTTACTCTTGAGGATGTTCAAGATGAGATTAATTACAGGTCTTCTGCGATTTATGGCTATGTTATGGGGGCAAATCCCCCTAAAATAGTGTTAGAAGGATATTTAAGAAGGAATCTAGTGGATTATGATGTTTCTAAAACTGTTTTTTTTTTTTGCCAAATGGTCTATTTGTAGTCAGATTGGGAAACTAGAACATCAGAAGTTGGTTCTGTCTAGGGTTATTATGGTTTTTTCTGCCCAACCTGTTAATCTAAGGCCATGGGATGCAAATGTGAAGATGTCCAAAGTGGCAGTGAAAACTTTACCCATTTGGATTAAATTGGTAGGCCTTGACTTAAAGTTTTTGGGTGACAAATGTCTTGAGAAGTTGGCATCTCTAATAGGGAAATTTAATCGGATTGATGAATTAACCCAGATGAGAACCATATTGAAGTTTTCAAAGGTTTTAGTCGAAGTCGAGGTTGATTAAAATTTTCCAGATAAAGGCATGTCGGAGGATGAAAAGGGACTGGAGGTTACACTGGTTGTTAGGTATGATTGGGTACCTATTACATGTCAAACGTGTGAAGGCATGAGACACGGTTAGGAGGTATGCAAGAAGCGTTTCCCTCCAGTATCACATATTCCAAAGCCGGGACCACTACAGTAGGTATGGAAGAGGAAGGAACACCCTGCCCAAGTTTTGGATAAGGCGGAATTCCCTAGATTGCCCACTATTGTTGGAATCATTGGTGAGAACCGAATGTATATCAGAGCAAAAGAACATAATAAGGCTGGTCCCTATACATGAACTACACCTATTAATACACCTTTGAGTTTAAACTGTGGCTCACTTTTCATCCCTGCCAGAGTTATTACTAGGCTAACTAGACATGAGACTAGACTGACTAGAGGACGGGAAAGTGATTTTGCCTTGGAATTTAATAGTGAATTATGGAAGTCATCTCAAATGGTTGATAAATAAGGAGGGGATGGAGTCAACAATCTCATCATGCCTAGAATAGGAGTATGGAACATTAGGGGCCTAAATAATGAAATAAAACAAAAATATATCAAGTGGTATCTTCATAAGGTTGATGTGGATATCTTTGTGCTCCTTGAGACCAGGGTTAAACCAAGGGCTCTAAATAAGGTACTCGCTAATGTGTGTAGTGGTTGGTCTTATGTTACAAATAATAATTGTCAAGCTGGTGGTAGAATTTGGGTGCTTTGAAAGGATCAGAGAATTAATGTGGAAGTGTTTGAACTGTGATAAGTGTAATATTTGCATAGTATTATTCCCTAATCTAGATCAATTTTACATATTATTTTCACTAATTATAGTAATTATATGAGCTAATTCCGTGTTGTAGTCATCTTGTGTGCATTGTTTTGAGTTATAGGAAATAAAGCGGTTTCTGCATCTTTTCATATTATTTTGGCACGAATCTTAACACTCGGAGCTACGAAAAGCAAGTATTGGTTATAATGATAATAGCGTGATAGCATTGGCTCTCCTGAAGGAAGTAATTTGACAAAAAGAAGGCTAAAAAAGAAGGGATTCCGCGTCCCCTATCACTACCTTCTATGTAATGGAAATCAACAAAAGTCAATGCAACTCAAGGGAAGTCTAGGTCAAGCATCATAGGATTACCTCAAGGAAGCATGAGACGTCCCCGTTCGGGTTTAGCATGTAGGAGACGTAGGATCAACGCATATTCAAAGGGAGCTGAAGAGGCGCCTAGGTACTGACATCCCCGATGGGGGAAAGGCAAACCCGATCGGGGACGTATGAATCTACAAACGCATCTTTCTTCACTTTGCCGAACATTATTGCTATATTAATGTGTTAATGGGGCTTGAATGCACGACGGGCGTTAGCGGCTATAAAACAAGGCTTACACAAATACATGTTTCTTCCTTACAAATTAAAGTAGTAAGTAGTGTAGTTGTTCTTGCAAGTAGTAGTTCCTAGTTCTTATCCCTTAGTTTCTTGTTCTTATTGTTCTTGTCAGGATACCTATTGCTTTAACCTACCTTTGTCACTGCCTAAACATCATTGATAATTTTCTAATCTTTATGTTGTTTTCATTCAAGCAATTTCTATTTCACTTTTTTGTTAATGTTGCTAGTATTCATCACCATAGTTAAACTAAATAAAAATTCTCATCTTATCATCTTATCACCTAGATTAGATTACTTATAATTTGTGTTTCAATTCTTCATTTTCATTATAGTAATTATCATGTTCATTATAAATCACTACCTAAAAAAATTACCATGTTATGAGTCTTGAATCTAGTAGTTGTAGTTTTAATCTTTTTGTTAATAATGCATAGGTAATTTTGTAATAGGGATGAGTTAGCATAAAAGTTTGATTATGTTCTAATGTTGTTATGTTGATTAAAACATTGCTTAAACTATCTCTACTTCCTTACCTAATTTCATCACAAACTTTGATTAGTGGCCATGATTGAATGTTTTTATGAGTTGTCATCTATTTTAAGAACGAAAGTCGGGATAAATAGTAGGACTGTCAATAGTAGATTCACGACATAGTAAGAATCGAAAGAACGCTAGATTCGTCATATAGTCGGTAATGATCCGGAAGGAGTGTATCGTGTGAGACTTGCGTAATTTAAAATTTGTTATAATCATAATCAACAATGCTAGATAAAATTACAGTTTTATGTGAAATCCCATTCCCTCGACCTTTTCCTTTTATTTAATTTCTAGTTTAGTTTCATTTCTATTATATAGTTTAATTGATTTTCATTTCTTAGTTATTTTCATTTCCTTCTTAATTTCACTCATTAAAAAAAAGTGAAAACACACAACTCAATCAATCGTGCTAGATACAAATCGACTATAAACTTTTACAATATTTCTCCCGTCTCCCCGAGATCGATCTCTTGCTTCCCTAATGTATTCATATTTTATTAGCCTAGTTCAACGGTTATTTATCTTTGATTTGGGTATGCGACTAAATCCCATCATACTGTCTGCACAATATACTCACATTAAGGTTACAAAATTAATGGAGTAACCAACTCTATATGACTTTTGTGTATGGTTTCAACAAACCTGAGGAGAGAACCCCTATGTGGGATGGTTTAATCAGAATGAATATCCTGAAACGTTGGATTGGGGGACTTCAATAATGTTTTGCATATTAGTGAGAACATTGGGTTGCCTATAGAGGATACTCAAACTGTGCCTTTCATAGGGTAATCAATGATTGTGAGTTGCAGGATATAAAGACCATAAGGGCTTTCTTTACATGGAACAACAAACAACCTAGTGAGATTAAATTTTTTAGTAGGATTGATAGGGTTCTGGTTAATGATGGGTAGCTTAGGACTTGGCCTAATTATTAGGCCTTCTATGGACCTGAGGGAGACTTTGATCATTGTCCTTGTATTATTGATGAGGTTGGTACTTCCTCTAATAAGAAGAAGCCTTTCAAATTCTTTAACATGTGGAGTAAAGTTGTTGATTTTCAAGAGGTTGTTATGAAAGGGGTGGTCTAAACAGGTTGAAGGTACTCCAATGTTTAACGTGGTGGCTAAAATGAAATTATTGAAGCCTTTACTTAAAGAGCTGAATAGGGATATGTTCTCTCACATAGAGAAGAATGCTAGCATTGCTTATGACCTTCTTCTGACTTTTCAAAAGGAACTTCAAGATGATCCTTATAACCTAAATTTCATAGATAAGGAATATCAAAGCAGAGGTGAGCAAAGGTAGATTACTTGAGACATAAAGCTAAATGCCATTGGGCCAAAGATGGTGATACAAACACTCGAATGTTTCAGAAAGTGATCAAACTAAGACAAACACAAAATTAAGTTTTCAGAATTGAGGGCATGGATGGGAATACTTATGATAAACCTGGTGATATTCAACATGCGTTTGGGGAATACTACCAGGATTTGTTGGGATCTTGTTCTGCCACTTCTGACTTCTCCCTAATATTATGAATGAGGGACCAAAAGTACAGGAAGGGGACTGGGGTTTACTCTGCAATCCTCCCACTGATGATGAAATAAAACAGATAGTGCTCTCGATCCCAGAGGAGAAGAGACAAGGGCCAGATGGTATTCTGGCTGTTTTTTAAAACTAGTTGGGGAACTATTCATTATGAGATTTGCTTGGCAGTTACAAAGTTCTTCAAAACATGTAAGTTACTGAAGCAAATTAATGCTATTAACCTGGTTCTCTTTCCAAAAATTGAAAATCCGAGAACTATCAAGGATTTTTGACCCATAGCCTGTTGTAATACTATATATAAAATTATTTCTAAGCTCCTTTGCAACAGACTATTTGTGGTACTTCCCGATATCATTAATCCATCTCAATTTCGCTCGAGTTTATTCACCTTGTGCTTCAGCGTGTTACTACCACCGCTTTCTCAATTGTATTGAATGGCCAACCTCATGGTTTCTTTCAGGGTAAGAGAGGACTTAGACAAGAGGAACTCATGTCCCCTCTTTTATTTAATTTGTGTGGAATATTTTAGCAGGATTCTAAGTGTTGTTGGTAGTATGGGGGGCTTCAAATTTCACCATCTCTACAAAAGTATCAAACCGAATAATCTGATGTTTGCTGATGATTTACTAATCTTTTACAAGGGAGATGTTAGATCTATTTTTATGCTTATTGAAGGTTTCAGCAGTTTCTCAAAGGCCTCTGGATTGCAGATCAACAATGACAAATCCGAGCTTATTATAAAAGGGAGTGGATAATGAATCTGAAGAGTTCATTTTGGCACATACTGGTTGAAAGAAAGGTACTCTTCTTTTCAAATATCTTGGGGTGAGTATCTTTAATAAAAGACTCTCAAAAACTGATTGCAACATTTTGGTTGAGAAGATGACAGCCTGACTAGGAGGTGGAACAAGAGGGAGATTTCTTACACATGTAGATTTACCTTAGTAAAATCTATCTTAAACACTATACATAATTACTGGGCTCAAATCTTTATCCTTCCTATGGGTGTTCTTGATAAGCTGAAAGCTCTTTGTAGAAACTTTCTATGGGAAGGGGAGGATACATACTCTAAGGCCCCTTTAGTGGCATGGAATGCTCTTTGTAAGGGTAAGGATATGGGTGGATTGGGTATTTTTGACAACAAACTTTGGAATATTGCAGCAGTGGGTAAGTTGGCTTGGCGCATACTTGTGAAGAAAGATCATCTATGAATTAAGTGGATTGATAAAATATTTCTAGAAAGTAGGAATTGACTCCCATATGAACCTAGCAGCTCGAGTTCTTGGGCTTGGAGAAAGACATGTGCAGTCAAAAATTCATTTAAGGAGGGTTTCTTACAAGGAAGATAGGCATATGTAGGGGATGTTTACACCATTTCCAAAGGATATAAATGGCTTGATGGCAATGATGAGGTGAAGCCTTCTTGGTGCTGTCTTGTTTGGAATAGATTGAATACTCCAAAGCAGAACTTTATTTATTGGTAATCAGTAACGAAACGTTGCTCATTCTTTTTGGAATTCTGAAGATGGGCTTTGGAGGAGACACTACCTACTTTCTCTGTTGTTCTGATGTTGAGAGTCACCAACATTTATTCCAGGAATGTTGTAATGCTAAGAGATGTTATAGGTGCTTAGAAGAATGGACCCAGATTTATCCTAGAGGAAGGTATACACCTACAACCATGGTAAGAATGAGGTCACACTCAGGTTTCATTAGGAAGGTGAATTGGTCTTTGTTTGTTGCAATTCACTATGGTATATGGATGATCTGGAACAGGAGCCGGCTTGAGTGTTATGTTACCAGACCTGGGATGCTAATTGAAGACATAAAATGCCAGGCCAGATGGAGACTATCGAGTCTGGAAGTGGCGAATATAACACAAGATGATGTTACTTGATGTCGAAATAGAGAGTTAATGTAATCAGTTTGTTTGTTTGTTAGTCGATTAGTTATGTTGTTGGGTTTTATTTCATATTCTTCTGAAGGATGTAATATATATGTTTTAAACTCCTAGATATGGCTTGATTTTAATACAACATATATTTACACCAAAAAACCTTAACTAGAAATATAATGAGTTTGAAGAGAGAGCTAATTAGCTCTGCACTTTAATTAAATGGCGTCGTTTCCCATATCTTCCGTAAAATGACCCCTACCGCCTCTACCACCACACCAAATATAAAATCTCTGCCACCACTTCTAATAAAAAAATCATCATCAGGTCATATATGTCTTATTTGGCTAATTTAAGTTCAAATTCAAGATGAAAATCTCATTATCAAAGTTAAATGTTTGCACGAAATATACCTTTTGTCCTTCAATGATTATATTATAGATCTGCTACTTATTAGTTTTTTATTTATTTCTTTCAATTATATTTCTA
Organism: Heliosperma pusillum; assembly: GCA_022085475.1. NCBI lineage: Eukaryota > Viridiplantae > Streptophyta > Magnoliopsida > Caryophyllales > Caryophyllaceae > Heliosperma > Heliosperma pusillum. The sequence continues at coordinate 9,359 of JAIUZE010003684.1, forward strand.
TTTTAAATTTTATTATTTTCTTTTACAATCATTTTTAAATTTGTTTTAAAAATAGACTTATTTCGTAGAACAACTCATAGCTTATTATTTTTATTATGATTTTTTTTTTTAAAAAGTTACTAATCTTTAGTTTCTTACCCTGATATTAAAAAGTAAATACAGTTTTTTTAATGCAAAAACAAATATTTTTTTTAGAAAATATCGTGATTTTAATCAGGCGAAATCTATGGTTGTAAATTTTATTTTAAAAAAACCTATATCAAAGTTATTTTTATCGAGAAATTATAAAAATCCTAAAAAATAATTATCTTTTTCAAGAAAATATACTCAAATCTAGTTCTTTCTTTTATTTTCTTTATTATATTAATTTTATTTATAAAAATAACTCGTTTTTTTATTTTATTATTATAATTTTATCTATAAAAGTTGGTCGTTTTTAAGCTGTTTTATTTGATCTTGTTGTCTATATAATTTTAAACTTTAATTATTTTTTAGTACGTTTTTATTTGTAAGTAATTAATGTAAAACAAAGGAATATAGAAATCATAACAGAGTAATATCATAACATAACAGAGTAAGAGAGTCTTGCGTAAATAAATGTGAACAATGAACGTGGGTGTCCTACAAAAAAAATGCTTTTTATTCCAAAATTTAAGAAACGAATAGTAAAGCTTAAAAAGACTCTCCTTTTATAAGAAGGAGATGGCGGTTCACTTTATTAGTAAGGGAGTTGAGTTCAACAAAGGGAAGGGAATATAATAAAGAAAGGGAGAGAAGGGGAAATGTGTGGTATTACCCATAATTTAAGTTGTCGTTTGGTTAACACAAGAAAGGAAATGTTATTTAAATGAGGCACCAACTATTATTCAATAACCACCAACAATTCCCTATTAACAATACCACCGCCTACGTCCACCACAAGTCACGTCGGCGCCGACCCTTAGATGCCGGCACCACCTTCCTGCCCCTCTATACCAGATCCAGCCTCCACCATGATTAGAAATACCAACCCTATAACCTAAGATCTGGTGGTTTTTTGGGTGGGGGAGGGAATTTTGAGTGTTCGGGGAAGTTTTTAAGGTTATGGGGTCGGTGTTTTTCATGATGGTGAGATAATTTGTTTTGAAGAGGGGAAGCACTGACGAAAGAGTTGTGTCCCTGGGGAAGTGAGGTCGCCAGGGTTGCCGGAGGGTGGGTCGTACATTGCAACCGAAATGGTGTTCCTGGACGGTTGTAGTGGGTGTTGAGTGATGGGTGTAGGTGAAATTGGTTGAACGGGGGAAAGGATATGTGATAACTTGGGGGGGGGGGGGGGTAAGGATGTGTAGGAGTTTGTGGGTAAAGAAGGGGTAAAGGGAATCATTCCCTGGCTTAAACAAACACAAGCAAATGGTATATGTCCTTTTTTACTCTTTTTCCCTTTCCTGAAGACCCACAACCAAACGCCCCCTAAGTGTCTATCCAATGATGCAGGAAGAAAATGAAAATGAACTCTTGATTACTCGAAATGTATCTCACATTTCCAAATGTTTCAAAACAGGATCGAGCTTTGTAAATATTATAAGATGGAAGAGCGAAGATGGCGTGGAGCTTGAACACAGTTGATGAGTCGGTGACACGCTTTCCAAGGCTACTATACATGGCTCCAATCTTGAACCGTGTCTTATAGCTGGTTTCTTGATAAGTTTATTTGCTTAGTTTGTTATTATTTGTTTCCAAATAAGTTTAGAAAAGCTTAGTTTCCTAATTTAAAATAAGGTAGTTGTAGTGTTATTTCTTTATTGTTTCCTAGCTAGTTTAGGTAAATCTTACTAGTATAGATAGACGCCTTGTATGATGATTTTATTCATCAGATTTTCAGCATTTAATACAAGATTTCTTATTAAAGCTCTTAATACTTGTGAGTTCTTAGTTTATTTGTCTAGGGAAACTTATAATCATCAGAGGTCAAGAGCAAGAACCAAAGACTTGGCAAGAAGGCCATAACGGGTTAAACCACGAGATAGCTCAGATGAACTACGTTCTAAGACGTATAGCTGTCATTTTGGAAAACACGGAAAATAAGACAAAAGTCATGGACAACAATGGTGAATCGGAGGTAGGTGAAACATGGCCAAGAGGTAGAGAGAAAGACAAGACCAATGATCATCACGGATTAAAGCTTGATATTCCGAACTTTAATTGTGATGTGGATGCAGAAAACTTCATGGATTGTAAACGACAAATTCAAGGTATTTCCGACCACAAGGAGTAAGATGACAAGAAGCAATTCAAGGTAGCTATTCCTAAACATACTAAATATGCTTCCTTTTGGTATGAAAATTTGAAGAAGCAAAGAAAGAAAGCTGGAAAACCTAAAATTGAATCTTGAGAGAAATTGAAGAAGCACTTAATGAAACAATTCATGTCGACGGATTATGAACAAGAGAACTACTTAAAGCTACAATCCTTATCAAAAGAAGGCCTATCCGTGACTGGTTATATCAAGGAGTTAGAGAGGATGACGATTCTTTATGATCTTGATGAGAAAGAAGAGCTTAGAGTGACGAGATTCCTCAAATGCTTAACACTTTCACTTGGAACAAGAGTTGAAATCCATACTTATGAAGGGTTTGATGATGTGTGTCGTTTAACACTAAAATTCGAGAAAAATAATAAGGTAAGGAGACCTTATGCTTATTCGAAAGGAGCAAGTTCGAGTTAGAATTCAAGTTCTTATTTTAAACGGCCACAAAGCAAGCCAAATGAGGTCCAAATAGAGGAGGTGAAGGCGGCAACAAAGAATGGGATTGTGGAAAATAAGGGAAGCTCTTTGAGCCTTTGTTTCAACTGTCAAGGCTATAGACATATAGCTAATGAATGCCCACAAAAGCGCGCTCTAAGAATCGATGACTTTTGTGATCTCATTCCAAATTTTGTGCTACCTGAACGTGAAAAGGAGGAGACAACAAGTGAGGACGAGGAAGAGGAGGTTCACGTGGCAGGTCCCTGTAGTGATGACGAAAGGCAGGCATTGGTGATTAAAAACTTAGATACCGATGCTACTAGGGTCAAAGATCGATGAGCAAAGGGAACAAATCTTTCACACTCTATGTAAGGTACCAAATTAACTTTGAAATATTATTATCAATATTTGGTCTTGTACCAATGTCATATCAAAGGATTTGGTCAAACATCTGAAGTTGTCAAGTAGACCTCACCCTAAACTTTAAAAGTTACATTGACTTGATGTGAAAAATGGAAATCAAGTTTAGAAACAAGTATGGATTTCTTTTAAATTGGGGCTATATGAGGATTATTTGTGGTGTGACGTGATTTGAATGAGTGCTTGTAATATAATCTTGGCTCGACCATGACAATTCTATCGAAAGGTTGAACATGAAGGCAGGAGTAGAGTTTATATTGTGACTAAGGGAAAGGCAAAGTATTATCTTAATTCTTTATATCAAGTAAGAAGAGAAGACCAAATGCTATAGGTATCTTGTTCTTATAATGAAAGGAGGTTGAGGATGTGATAGCTCAAGGAGAACCGGGCTATGTACTACTTGTGTGTGACTTTGCAGGTGATATTAGTGACAATGCAGTGTACGAATATTGTTGAATAAATTTTGTGATATGTTTCCCGAAGAGTTACCAAATAGGTTACCACCCAAGCGAGATATTGTGCATCAAATGGACTTAATTCCACGAGCTTTGTTACTAAACAAGCCCTCTTATAGATGTCATCCCGAAGAGCCGAAGGGGTTGCAACGACAAGTGCAATAATTGATTGATCGAGTGCAACGGGAGTATGTGACCAAGCCAAGACACGAGCCATGACACGAGCTCAAGACAAGACACAAACTCAAGACAAGACTCAACATCAAAACAACAACATACATTCAGACAACACCATGACCAACTATGACAATGTTCTATTCAGTCCAAGCCACAACCACTTCAAGCCTGCTAAGACAACACCACCACAACCAGAACAAAGCCTAGCCATCCACTTCCCAAGACTAGGCCACAACAAAGCTCAGCCAACAGCCCAACAAACCCAACACAACAAAAACAGCCCCCATCCAAAAACAGCCTATCACTGCCTTTCTAAACAAGGTCCATGGGGCCCCACACAATCAAACAAGCCTAACCAACCCTCAAACCTATGTCTTGGGAAGGTCCTCTACCACTTTCCCCAGGACTTCCCTCCCCAGAAACAAACACACAAAGAGTTAGCTTAGGGACAACTTCAGACTGTCCAGATTTCAGCCTTTTTGCAGTAGTTAACATGTCACTATCAAACTTTCCTTTTATGATCAAACAAACTCGAGGGCCTTTTAGTGGGACCTTTGGCATCCATCCCACTTCATTGGAGCTCAAAATCAGCTCAGAAGTCCCCCCTCCACCAGGTTCAACCCCAACAAACCCATTAAGGCAGATTTGTCCGTATGTAGAACTACTTTGTCTACTCTACTTCTACTTTAATTTCTTTATGCTGACAATGTAGCTGTTTTTCTGTATTCTTTTTTCTTTTGCAGCCAATTGTGGCCCTGAGGATGTTTGAACGAGTAGGATGTAATCTCCTTGCCATATATAGGTGCCTTTTGGCCTAATGAATGAAAGTAACCGATTTGATGATTTAATTAAAACTGAAACCTTGTTTCTGTTGCATCTCTTGGCTGTGTGCTTAGGACAACCTTCCTTTGGCTGGTGCTTGGAAGTGAGCTTAGGTCCTTAGCTGTGTGCTGGGATCAAGGTTCAACCCTCAATCATTGGCTTTGTGCTTTGGTTAAGGTTCTATCCTTGTTCTTTAACAATCAATTCAAACAGAAACAGAGTATTTGCAAAGTGTCTTAACCTTAGTTCAAATTGTCCTGGGTGTTATTTGTCTTATTCTGATATGTTTTCACAGTTCATTTTCCAATGACCCGTGTGTCCCAGCCGGTAGCCTGCAGCGGGAGTGTAAACTCCTCTACGTTTCACAAGTTTTAAGTGATTTTATGATGCTGCTCAAACTGAAAACAATATCAAAGTTAACAAGGGGGTGTTGTTTTAGAGATTGTGAGTTATTTAACTGAAAGATTCAAGGGATATGACTTGGATACAATCCTCTACAGCAAAGCACAAGAGAAAAAGGATTCAAGACTGGTTTTAGAGACAGTTTCAAGTGTTACAGCAAAGCACAAACACCCTAGACTAACCTCAACAGCAAGTAAGTTAAACCACAGCAAGGCACAGGTATAACTTAGCTCACAATACAAGGCACTGATCAAACACCTTGGAGGTGTATCAGGCTTGCTTCAAACTACAGCTCTTAGCACAAGTTTGATAACATTG
>JAIUZE010003686.1:0-26537 GCA_022085475.1 Heliosperma pusillum
AAGTTAAGAGAGGTATGTCATTCCCAATCAAGAGTATGTCATCGACATACAATATTAGGAAGACAATCTTGCTCCCACTCGACTTGATATATAAGCATGGTTCCTCGACTGATCGAGTAAATCTATTCTCTTTTATCACGTGGTCGAAACGATGATTCCAACTCTGAGAAGCTTGCTTAAGTCCATAAATGGAACGCTTAAGCTTGCATACCTTTTTAGGATTTTTAGGATCAATGAAACATTCGGGTTGTACCATGTACAAATCCTCCTCCAAATAACCGTTTAAGAAGGCGGTTTTCACATCCATCTGCCAAATTTCATAGTCATGAAAAGCGGCAATCGCTAAGATTATCCGAATGGAACGCAGCATAACTACGGGTGCAAAAATTTCATCATAGTGCAATCCTTGCCCTTGAGTGAAACCCTTTGCCACTAGTCGTGCCTTGTATGTATCTGGTTGTCCTTCTACAGAATGCTTTATTTTATAAAGCCATTTGCACTGAAGAGGCCGAACCTTATCAAGTAAGTCAACCATATCCCATACATCATTCTCATACATTAGAGTCCATCTAGGATGCATGGCTTCAAGCCATAGCTTAGAGTCGGAACAGGTCATAGCACCTTTATAGGTAGCGCGTTCGTTACTCTCTAGGAGTAAAACGTCATCTCTCCCATTCTCCTCGACCATACCAATGTATCTGTCTAGAGGAATGGAGACTCTACCCGACCTCCTGGGTTCCTCAGGAATATTTACCGCAGCCGATGATGAGGGAACAGTTTCCTCCATTGGTTGCTCGGTTGTAGGTTCTTGAATCTCCGACAGATCGAAGGTTCCATTACTTGTCCTATTCTCGAGAAACTCTTTCTCTAAGAACGTCGAACTAGCCGCAACAAAAACTCGATGTTCGGTAGGCGAGTAAAAGTAATGACCAAACATCCCTTTTGGATAACCAATAAAGTATGTCTTGACCGATCGTGGGCCGAGCTTATCGTCAGGTCTCCACTTGACATAAGCCTCACAGCCCCAAACCCGAATAAAGGACAAGTTAGGGACCGTTCCCTTCCATTATTCATATGGAGTCTTGTCTACAGCTTTAGACGGACTTTGGTTAAGTATTAGAGCAGCTGACAATAGAGCATATCCCCATAATGAGTCAGGTACAACCGTGTGACTCATCATGGATCGAACCATATCAAGCAATGTTCGATTCCTCCGTTCGGACACACCATTCAATTGTGGTGTTCCAGGTGGAGTTAACTGTAGTACTACACCACAGTCTTTGAGGTGTTGATCAAACTCATTCGAAAGATATTCGCCACCACGATCTGAACGTAGTGCTTTAATCTTTCTATCCAGTTGGTTTCAACCTTATTCTGGAATTCCTTGAACTTGTCAAAGGACTCACTTTTATGCTTCATTAAGTAGACATATCCATATCTACTCAAATCGTCCGTGAAAGTGATAAAATATAGCCATCTCTAGCGTTGATTGACATAGGTCCACACACATCAGTATGTATGAGTCCTAATAGGTCAGCAGCGCGCATTCCAACACCTTTGAAGGAAATTCGAGTCATTTTGCCTATGAGACATGATTCACACGTGCCAAAAGATTCCTAGTCAAATGGGGAGATAGTCCCATTGTCAATGAGCTTCTTCACGCGTTTTTCATTTATGTGTCCCATACGGCAATGCCATAAATAGGTTTGATCTTTGTCACCAACCTTTGCTTTCTTATTACTCACATGCATTATATCTGTGGTTTGATCTAAAACATATATTCCATTCATGGAAACAGCTTTACCATAAATCATATCGTTTAAAGAGAAAATACAGCTATTATCCTTTATTAAAAACGAAAAACCGTCCTTATCAAGTACGGAAACAGAAATAATGTTTTTCGACAAACTGGGTACATAGTAACTATTATTCAGCAATAACTCAAAACCACTAGGGAGTTGGATTACATATGTTCCCACTGAAACGGCAGCAACTCTAGCTCCATTCCCCACTCGCATGTCCACATCACCCTTTGCGAGAGTTGTGATGCTTCTTAGGCCCTGAAAATGATTACACAGATGAGAACCACAACCAGTATCTAGTACCCAAGTTCCGAAACTTGCATGGTTAATCTCAAGCATATGAATAAAAGATGACGTACCAACAGGAGTGACGCGGCCTGATTTTACGTCTTCAGCATACACGGGACAGTTCCGCCTCCAATGCCCAGTCTTGTGGCAATGGTGGCACTCCATGTTTTCCTTGCTCTTTGTCTTGCCTTGTGAGCTACCGCTAGTCTCACCAGGCCCACTCTTGACCTTTCCTGGCTTTTTGAACTTCGGCTTCCTTACAGCTAGGTCAGCCTGAGCCTTGCCCTTACCTTTACCCTTGTTGCCAATCATGAGAACGTCCTGCTTCAAGCTCCCACTCAATTTCAGATCACTCTCGGTCTGTACGAGAAGTGAGTGGAGCTGATGAAGACTTTTCTTCATATCGTTCATATAGTAATTTGCCCTGAAAAGGGCAAAACCATCATGAAGTGAATGAAGCACACGATCAATAATGATCTTCTCATCGATTTTACAACCAAGAGCCTCCAGCTTCTCGACATTCTCGATCATAGCAAGAATGTGTGGGCTAACCGCTTGGCCCTTCTGGAGTTTCGCTTCAAAGAAGCGACAGGTATACTCATAGCTAACGATCCTCGGATCTTTCGAGAACTCGTTAGAGAGAGTGGTGAAAATCTTGTTTGCACCCTGGGCTATGAATCGCCTCTGCAAATTGGATTCCATTGAAAAGATGAGTACGTTCTTTATCGCACCCGCCTCCATAACGAAATCACTATAAGCAAGTGATTCATTGACTCCTGCATCGGGGCCTGGGTTAGTCGGTAGTGGCTCAGTCAAGTACTTGAGCTTACCGTCAGCAATGGCAGCATACCGTAATGCCGCCTCCCAGTCCGCAAAGTTGGACCCATCATTCTTCAGTCGCGTGGACTGATTCATGTTGTCCACAAAGATATTTAGCCAGGACTCGCGAGCGAGTGTAGCACTTGGCATTGGGTCATCAGTATGGCCAGCCATTTTGTTATTTAGCAGTTATATCTGTATATGTGACTGTGAAAAGAAAATAAAATTGATAAGTATTCATCGTTTTAAATTTGAGTCTAATGAAAAACTGTTTAATGCGATGACTCGTGCATTTATACAATTGACCTCCCTCAAGAATTATATAAATGATCCTAAGACTCAATTTCTGTAAATTGATAAGCCAACCTCTTGGCTAATTCTACTTTTAGAATTCTCAGTCGATAAATTTCTGTAAATTCTATCTTTAGTCCATTATAATCCCGAGATATTACTCGGACTACAATGTTGAGGTAAAATAGGTCAACACTCACTACTTACCCAACGTAGAAGGGGTCATATTATGACTTCCGACGAAGAAAGGGTTCATAGTAGTTTTTCCTATAAAGACTAATCTCAATTTTCATTTTAGAGGAAGATCCCATCATCTTAAATTTAATTCATTTTAAGTGAACAAATTTCTAGCATTTCGTGAATGATTTAGACTAAGGTGATGGCCCTATGAACGAGTGACATCTGTATGTCTAAGATGGAAATTCAAACTATATGAATCATTTTTCATGCAATTTAGGTGGTTTGGTTTAGGCGGAATATGATGCAATAATTTAACATGTGAATGAAAAGCAAAAGAATGGAAAAATACGTAAACTATTACAACGGTCCTAGTGTGGCCTATCTACCAAAAAGAACAGTAAATACAAGTTTGGAATCCATCCTAATGGACCCGAGAAGCTTGACTTTGTCTCATCTTGGTCCAAGTAGCGGGAGTGAGCATCCGATCTCCATCTTTAGTCTTCTTAAATTACATTTTCAAAATTACAAAATAAACCTATTTACATTCTAATTCCAAAAACATAATTAAAAGAAATAAAAGGAGATTCGAGATCTCATAAATACATCCAAACCATGTTTCCATCATTACGAAAACATGATTAACTAAGGCCACACTAGGTATTACATATTTCAACCAATTGCAAAAATACGTAAATAAAACCATTCATTCATTCAATCATTCGACAAAAATAAAATTGCATCAACTAAATAAATTAATTATACAAAACATAATTCATTAATTATGTTGATTAATTATCCAAACCACCATTTTATACGATCAAAATTATGTGACAATTCCTTAATTGCCCACAACAATTTTAATCTTTCATAATCCATTTTTATTTTAAACCTTTTTAAAATAATCGGGTATCATTATTGTGAACCTTTTCACAATAACAAACAAACATTATCTTTATAATGCAAAAAAAAAAACAAATTTTTTTTTTCTTTACTGTTCACGTGAACAGTACCAGTCCCAAAATTTTTTTTTTCTCACGGTTTAAGCAAAAACCAAAAAAAAACATTAAAAAAAAAATAAAAAAATACCTGCTACTAACAGCAATAAAAAAAACAGAAAAAAATTTTTATTTTTATTTTTTTTTATTTTGTACAGTAGCAGCACCAAAAATTGGAACGGTTTTAAGACGATTATGCTTATATTAACTAGATCGGTGTAAACAAAACAATGCCTAATCGTTATTAAACATTGATACAAATAGATGATTCAAATTAACCTTTTAATATGAACATCTAAAACAATTTAAAACCGAAAATATATAGCACAAAAAATTGATGTTCATTAACATCCAATACAATTCCATTTACATTCTAATTTAATCCTTATTAAATTAAAATATCAACAAATTCATATATTATCATCTTTAACAAATTAAAACAATAATATAAATGAATCTTTAATGGAACCCAAAAAAAAAATTCATCACGGCAAAAAATAAAAAACCGTGAGTTTGATTTTTTTTTTAAAATTTTCGAATTTTTTTTTCTTTCAATAATCATACAATTTAATATTTATAAAAATCACTTAAAATAATTTCATAGCCATTAAGCTCTGATACCACTTGAGGGAATATATCCGTATACATCCCTATAATCTTACAGGATTATAATGAAATTACGATTTATATGATTAACGGGTCATAAACGAAATTGCATAATAAACAAAGGGATTAGGAATAACCTTTAGTCCTCGTAAATTCGGCCTAAGAACAGATATCAAAGCAGACATCCTCCTAATCGTCTCACCCAAGATTGATCGAGAAATGCCCTTGTATTTGCTAGAAAATTAGAGAGAAAAAGAGTCTGTATCTTTTTGTGATGTGAATTAATGATGATCATAAAATTAGAGAGTTAGAATGAGTAAAACTCTCTCATATCCTCCCTCTCACACGGCACCCATAGGAGAAAATAAGGGATATTTTTCTCTTATTTTGTTACCATTTTGACCGAAATTCCTCAGAGTAATCTGGACTCTTTTTCGGTTAAATTCGCTTCCATTTAATATAATGTTATACATATTATATTTGTCTAATATGTTGTCATACATTAATAAGGTCCATTACAATATTTTGCAGTGGATATATTAATATAACAATTATTATGACAATCGTATAATATATATTTCAATTTATAAATATCGGTATATTTATAATCCTGCTAATTAAATATAACGGTTTATGTTTAATTACGAATTAACATTTTAATTCGTTTAAGCTCACATTATATACTACAATTAAATATAATATTTTATATTTAATTACGAATTCGTCTTAGCTAACATTATTTAATCAGTATTAAATAGTTATATCATCATCACATTGACTAACTTTTTAGTCAAAAACACTGACTAACCTTTTAGTCATTTAATAAGGCATCAATATGATTATTTTTCTCAAATAATCACATCTCTCAATCACATCCTTTAGGTGTGACTTTTAGGGACCAGTTGATTACCGCCATCTGCATGACAATAACGTCAAACTTATCTAGCAAGCCAACCGTTATTGATAAACGTTAATCAACTGATTACAATACAAAGTATACCCTGTGAACCTATAGAGATTTATTTATGTGTAACAACCCGAGAAGTACCCAATTTTTTCTAGTAAAAATATTTACTAACACTTTTCAGTAGAACTTAAGTTTTTAAAATAGAAATTTTTGTTCCGAGTCTTATTGTGAAATTCCGCGTTCGTATTTGGAATTTCTGAGAGATTTCATGAAAAGACAATTGCCAAGGTCCCTCCTCATAAAGAAGACAATTGCCAAGGAGGCTATGCTTGGGAGGCTAGCCAAATTGCTAGGAGCAATATTACGCCTTAGGGTAGAATATGTGTTACCTAGAAGGAGTATCCTCTACCGAAGATTTGGAGATTTATAAGCCTAATGGAAGTGAATTCTTTCTTCATCTATGAATTATCTCGTCCTTATAGTATCATGCCCTCTTCCTTCTATCTAGGTGCTTCTTTCTCTTCCAACCTTTTTGCATCTTGAAAATTTCTCTTGATAGTTCCTCCATCCTACCATTGGTATCCTTACCTCCCTCTGGTAACATTTTATGGATGTCATACCCATTTGTTTGAGGTATATTATACTTAGTCGGAAGAACTTTGAATTTTGTGGAATATGAGTGTTAGTTAGAATGACCTTGTGATTCGAGGAAATAGTATAGATCTAATTTCACCCTATGGTGGTGAGAGTGGGTATCCTTGAGGAAAGTGTGGTAAGGTATGTCTAATGATTTTAATGCTTGAAGCTTGTCATGACTTGTGTGTAAATAGTTCATGATATTCGAAGGTGTAAAGTCGAATGAGTTGGCTATTACTTCTTAACTCATGGGTAATTTAGTCTTTTGGAATTAGAAGTTAGTATTGGTTTGAAGACCATGCTTATGATATGTCTATTTTGGAGTAAAGAAGAAGTTTCGAATATGATGCCTAACCATCCTATTAAGCTAGTTCCGTGTTTAGATGATTACAAGGATTTGAGGATAAACTTAGGAGGAAATGCTCCTAGTGGTTTTTAGACTATTAAAACTTGAAGTTGCAATATCATTTCTTTTTGAGGATCGAATTAAGCATAATGGTGGTTGGTTGTTGTGGTTAAGAGTTTTAGTGGTTCTTTAAATGTTACTTGGAAAAAAAAAAAAAAAAAAAAAAAAAAAAATTTGTTGTCGTTAAATGTTGGACCCTAACGAGAATAAATACTTTGAGGAATTAAGATTTGGATGACACAACTTGAGGAATATCGTCATAAGCAAAAACTGATGTATTGAGAGTTTGGAAGAGATAAATAAATTGATTTACGGTTGCATTGTTCTATGTTAGGCAAAAGTTAAGTGAAATAATATTTGTGTGACTAATCTCTTTGAGGTTTTGTGATTCAACTTTTGAGGATGAGAAGGGTCATGGTTAATAATTTAGGGTAATGAATTTTTGAATAAATTGGATTAAAGAATTTCATAGTAAGTCCTTTACTTTGAGGTTGTTAACGGTCTTGTTTCTCTAATTATAAATATTTTGGTGGTGGTTTCCAATAAGAGTTTTGATGGAGCTAAGAAGATTAGAGTCCGTAATGAATCTTTCATGGGTTGTTAGCTATGGAGTTTACCGTACCGATGGACCTTAGAAGATTTTAATTGAATTTGAATAACTGGGAGTTGTTACTCGATGGGTCATGCTTATGAAATACTTTTGGTAGAAATCGGATGATTGAAAATGTTGAGAGTATATTACACTCTTTTGAGGATTAGTTTGCTTGTACAGTTAGTGTGGTCAGGTTGCGATCGACATTCGAATTGTTTTTGTGAATCATTCCTCTCTTTTCTCTCTGTCTATTCGATTTATTCTTTCGAATATTCCGTTCCTTCGCTCGATTATCATCTCTTATAGATAAATTACTAGAAGCTTTAGTTAGAAATTTTAAGGCATAGATAGCAAAGTTATTACCGTTACTATAGAAATTTTTGAATTAAAGCTTTTTGAAAATATTTTAATGATTTCAAGTAGTTTTACCGTCAAGGAGTGTTGAGACTCGTTATTGGAGACGTTCGATAACTAGTTTTCTCATTTATTGATGCGAAAATGTCTCTTTTAAAGTCTTTGATTTGGGACGTCGATGTTCTTAAACTGCAGATGAGAACTTTCCGTACCATTGATAAGACTCAGTATTTGTATTACAAGTATATTTTTAACAGTTTTGAAATAGACCTACATTTATGTTACTTTCCTTCTTCTAAGTTTCGAGGACGAAACTTTTTAAGAGGAGGGGTGATTGTAACAACCCTAAAGTACCCCCCACCCGATTTTTCTAGTAAAAATATTACTAACACTTTTCCAGTAGAACTTAAGTTTTTAAAATAGAAATTTTTGTTCCGAGTCTTATTTTGAAATTCCGCGTTCGTATTTGGAATTTTTTAGAGATTTCATGAAAAGACCGTTTTTAGTCATCTTTGACTTTTCTTGACTTTTAAGTCGTCTTTGACTTTTCTTGACTTTTTAAAAAAGTCGTCATTGACTTTTCTTGACTTTTAAGTCGTCATAAACTTTTCTTGACTTTTAAGTCATTTTTGACTTTTCTCGACTTTTTCAGTCAACTTTGACTTCCGTTGACTTTTCCCGACTCGTCTCATAAGTTTGAAGACCGAAATTTTATTTAAAAAAATAATATTTTTGATTTATTTTTATTTAGATTTATTAAGATTTATCATAATGTAATATAATTATTTTGAATTTATTCGGAATTTAAAGAATAACTTTTACGGTTTAATCCCGAACATCATTTAACTATTCCCGACGCAGTAATGCGCGCAACAAAATCGAAACTTCGACTTTGGCATGAGTCACGCGCCCTGTCATCGTTTTTCCACTCCATGAGATAGTGAAATTCTTTTGAATTAAAATAATAATAATATCTTAGATATTTATTTACTTTATCGATCAGTTTAACGAAAATTTACGCAAAATCTTCCAAAAACTGACCCGATATCACCCATACCACACGGTTTTTCTTCCTCTCTTAGCCTTGATATTTTATTTCTTTTCATGATAATAACATAATATCTTGATATTTAATTCAATTAACTTAATATCTAATTAATTACGGTAATATAATTATTATACCGGGTCAATTCCATAACCACAATTTCAAAACCCAACTCACTAGTTTGCTCTATATTACACGACACTCCTCACCCCACTTTACTCACAAACAACTTTTCACTTTACAACACATCAAAATAAGATCAAAATATCGCTTTCTTTAATCGTTCTTCGTGTTCTTCGTCGTTCATCATTTGTTCTTCATTGTTCTTGAGCAAAACCTTCATAAAATCTTGGTTTCTTATTAAAATCCATCCAAAATTTAATTTCTAGAGCTACCTCTTCGCCTCCTCATCTTCACGTACGGTTATATTTCAATTCCGTCAAAATCGTTTTCAACACTTTAATTATGGAAAAATCATATTTTAAGTTCTAATAATGTTTTTCTTGTCATTTCTTATAGGGGAAGATTTTGAAGACGCGTTTGGTGACTCGTATATCTTAGGAGAAGACTAGAAGACGGGTTTCTTAGTTCTTAGTTCTTATTATTTTGGTGCTACTTGATTTTAGCTAGCTAAGGTAACGATTCCGAGTTACTCGACGGATATATGTTACATAGCTTTGGTTTTCTTTAGTTTGGTTCATCTTTAGTTTTTGTTCATATTATTATGATGTTATGATTTTTAGTTAGTAACATGTTAAGTAGTGGTTATTATGGTGTTTTATGAATTTATAACATGTTGGTTGTTCTTGATGAATTTGGATGATTCTTCATAATCATGGTTTTTGTATGATTGATGGTTGTTTTGATTGTTTAAAATGGATGTTGTTAATTAAAAACATGTTAGAATTAATGTGGAATTTGGGGTGGTTGTTTTAGTGGTGGCCGGAAATTGTGGTGGTGGTGAACCGGACCAGACCAGCCGGTCCAGGCCGGTTCAGACCGGTCTGGGTTGGTCCTAGGTGGGTCCGGGTTTTGGTCTTTGGGTTGTGTCGATGTTTGATTGTTTAATTGTTGTTTTGACGGGTTTTAATTATGTTAAAGCATGCGGGAAATATTAAGAAAACGGTTTAAGTAAAAGTTGTAAAATCTGCCATTTTAGCCCAAAACAGGCCCGTGGGCCCATCCAGGCCCATGTGGGGTCCGGCCCAACTTAGCCCGTGGGTCCCACTTTGGGACTTGAGACGGTTTTTGAGTTATCGTCATTTTATCGCGTTTTGTAATAATTAGCAAGCGAGAAATATTAATAAGTAAAATATTTAATTAAAAGGTTTTCATTAAATTATTATTTCTCACATGTTAGAAATTATAAGACGAGATCGTAGTTTAATTGGATATCATTTAAGTCAAGCGGGGGTTTACGTAAGATTTAATAATTCACATGTTAGAAGTTTTAATAAAAATAACATGTAATGAATATGTTGATTTTATGTCTATGTGATAAAGACTCTGTTTCTAGCCGGTTTGAGCCAACGGGTTTGGTCAAACTAAGATCTAGTCAGCCCCGATTTGACTGATGACCCGTCGCGGGACTCGGGTCGGGGATTTGTCTTCAAGTGAGGTTGTATTTAATTATGAATTAGCCTTAGTAGATATGAGGCGATATGATATTTGATTATGATTTATATGCAATTAGTCACATGTTAGGAAATGGTTTCCGTGACTGTTTAATTATATGGTTGGTGTCGTGTTGACTAAGTACCCATGGAGAATTATGAGTATATGGCGTATTGACCATTCTAATTCTAAATGAGTATCTTGGACCATGACATTAATAGGCCTTACCAACTTTAACGAGTATATGTTCACCACTGATAGCGTTTGTGTCACTGGCCTGGGCCTTTTGATACCAAGTCGGGGGCATGGCATCCTAAGAGTTTCCACTTTGGGGAAGGGAGCCAGCTTAAGTACTAGCCATCTCTGCTTAGGGGGTCGCCTAGCAGAGTTTCTCATGTACGGCTATGTAATGAGACAGGGAATGGGTTAGCTGTTGTCGCTAGGTCTGATCAGTCTAGGGCTAGGATGTTTTCCTACCTTGTGGTATAGACTCGAGTTACAGATGACTATTGGCCGCCCTAGGAACTTATGCCTGTTTATAGAAGTATTGGTCTTTCATGTATGTATGATTCTATGAGTTTTAGAAGGTGAGATGCAAGCCGGCTAAGATTGATAGAGTTTGGATTACTGGTTGTTAACTGATTCACATGATTACGTGTTGATTAGGGTTTGAGTGTATCACGGCCATGTTTCTGAGAGGAACCTCTGAGCTAGTATACCAGCTTCCCTACCTTGTATTATAGCTTATTATCAGATTCACATGATAGCTTTCACATGATAGGTTATATGTTAGTTATTTGTTTCATAACATGAAAAGCATATTTTATATGTAAGTTTTGTATTTCCGTATACATTGCTTTTATGTTATTCATGTTTAATTAAACTCGACATTTCGTGGCTGGGAGAACTCGGAGTTACTCACCACTGACTGTGGCTTCCGTGTTTATATTTAATGCGGTCGAACAGGTGGTGAATGCATATTTGGGGTACATTGACGAGCTAGCGAGCGAAGTATTTACCTTGGACCTATATTCGGTTCTTAGATTGTATATTATTATACACTCGTTTTATTTCCGTATTTATACGGGAGATATGTCTCCCGTCTTGTATAATTTTTATGTATAATATTATTTCCGTTTTGTAACGACCCTTTTTATTTATGACACCTTCGTTATGTATTTAAATTCTTTTTTTTCTTTCCGCAAATTTGAGGGTGTCACAGTCTTTGCTTCTTCTCTCTTTTGAATCAGTGAACCTTCTTGAAATGCCTTTGACTTGGTCAAACATGCTTCTTCAAATCGTCGGGTCTTAGGCAAATGCTCGGGAATGTAGAAAAAGGGCGTAGAAACGTCACTTTCCCTACAAAACAGGTTAGAATATAGGAATTCACCTAGAAGACGATATTAGCTCATAAAATGGCTTAACAAAGCACAAATGACATACAAAACCGAGCTAAATTGGGGATTAAAATCATACAAATATTCACTTATCAAACTCCCCCAAGCTAAACCCTTGCTTGTCCTCAAGCAAACATAACAAACAATACCAAGACAAGGGTTGCAAGCATTGGCTACTACACCATCAAGAAACAAATCTCAACGTAAAACTTTGGAAAAATAATGAATCATAACCCAAAACAACGTGGGCAAGAATGATACATAAACATGGCTGAGATTTACATAACGGCGCAGCACAAAGAATTTCACTACAGAATTTTTGGCTCTTGCATGATCTTTTTGACAAATGGACTCTCACGGCACACTCAAACGCTCATGTATCACTACTACAATTTAACTCTTTGAGAACGCCACTAAGAGAACGGTGGATCACGGAACTGGTCTCTATATCATTTTTGGTTTGGGCGCGCATATAGAAGTTTATAAGAGAACGGTTGTTTATTCGAACCGTTCTCATTAATTAACAAATAGCACGGTTATCATTGACCAACCGGTCTACCATAACAAAGAGAACGGTTATTTTATATAACCGGTCTGCATGATAAACAAAGAGAACGGTTACTTTATATAACCGGTCTGAATGATAAATCCCTAAATTAAAGAACTACTCATAATAACTTACCCTTCACACTTCTATTTCTTTCAAACACAAAAATCGTCTGTCGCTCGACGCTCACCACCGCTTGCTCACCAGTGTGCCCTAAGTGCCCACCATCGCCGCTAGTCCAGCGCAACCTCCGTCATCACCACCGCTTTTTACTGGAAACGCTTTGGTCGTCGTCGTCGTCGCCGTCGCCGGTCATTCTTTCTGCTGGTAAGACGATATTAAGATTGATAATTGAATGTTGATAATTGAGTATTGCGATTTACATCTGCTGATAATTGAGATTGATAATTGATATATGAGTGTTGATAATTGAGTGTTGAGATATTTGCCATATTGATATTTGCCGTATTTCAATTGTTGATAATTGCCGTAACTCAAACTCCGTCATTCTTCTTGAAATATTTACACCTGCTTCTTGAAATTTTATTGATAATTGCCGTTCATTCTTCCTGCTGGTTAGTTATTTGCTTCTTGAAAGTGATAATTGAGTGTAAACTTGCTGGCTATTTCGGATGGTTAGAGCTTTGACATATATTGCTGAGCTATTATCAATTGTTAATGACTGCAGGCAGAAAAGGCATCAGATATCAAACTTTCAGTCACTTTCGAAACTGTAATCAGCAAAAGAATAAGTTAAATGGAGATGTACTTACTGTAGGTGCTTTTGTACATGGCTGTTGGATCAAGTTGATTCATGAAAACAAAGAAACTATAGTTAGTAGCCACTTAACGAAAAAAAAAAACAAAAAAAAATCAGTTCCCGAGCCTTAATTTTTGTTGTGGGTTTAAAGGAAGCCAGAATGGCGATTTTGATGCTGACGGGATTTGCACCATGTCATGAGTGTAAACTTATTTGAGTGTAAACTTATTTGAGATATTAATGGTATAATCATATTTGAGAACTAGCTTAGACCAATAAGTCTTGCTTGCGACGGGTCAATCCCCCTTACAAAGAGCAAGTGGCAAGGCAAGCGGGGTGCTCCATTTGCCCCTCACTTGCTCTGTGTGAGAGAGAGATTTGACCCGTCACAAATGAGAATTTGTGAACGCGGTTTTATTAATTCATGTTATTTAGTGTACCCCTATAAAGTCTTAAATTTCCTTGCTTCTTCCTCTATTTATTTAATACATGAATTCTGATATACTCCGTATATGAGTTAAAGGTTCATCTTGTCTATAACTTTGCCGGTTAAAGTCTTGCTTCTAAACATAGCCACAAAAACTGATAAGCCCCCTTGAACATGAATGGGACACCTAGAAACCTGCCAACAAGTAATAAAATTCATATATTCGGCATTCTTTAAAAAAAAAAAACTGAAAAATTATAAACAATAAAAGTACCCAATGGCCTGATGAGCACACAATAGAATTTCAGTAATGAAGCAATATGTTATATTGTAGGAGTCAAGGACATCTCCAACATTTTTCTTTTCTTTTCTACTTACTCATATAGTCATATGCTTCTAAACATTTTTCTTTTCTCAAGTTGTTTGACTTGCCCTTATATTTTCGCTAGATTAGAATCGACAAATAGAGACGTTGGCTGTACCAAGCGCCCAAGAGCTCCTGTTTATAAACGCCTTCGTCGTCACCGTTCGTCCTTGCTGCTGTTAATTCGTTAATGTAAGGCCATATTTCTTAACTTTTTTTAGTAATTCCTTATTTATTTTATTACGTAAAGTTTCCGGTAATGAACATCTTGTTCTTGTTAATTCTTGTTTTGATCCACATATCACATATAATGAATCTTTATTGATACTCTTTGCTTCTAAAAAATGTCAATTGGGTTGGTGATTTTCGTGCACCAAACTTCTCCCAGTCACCAACAAGTCAATGTTTGTCTTGACAATAATAAATAATGTCATGGTGTAATTATTACTCATTTAAAATAAGATTACTTTTACATGGTATATGTACTGGAGAATTTCATTATAATAGTTTTTACTCTTTTTATTAGATTAATATGGATCGTACGTGGATGATGGATGGGAAAAGAGGTGATCCTAAATACGATGCTGGTTTAGCTGAATTTTATGAATTTGTTAGAAAGAATGTGAAAGACACGTCTAATATGGCATGCCCTTGTGATATGTGTCTGAATATTAGATGTATGAGTTTCTCGGAAGTTAAAATCCATTTAGAAAAGAGTAGTTTTAATCCAATGTATAAATGTTGGATTTTTCATGGGGAGTCTAGAGTGGTAAAGAGAGTGGAAGAAGATACCGATGTTAAGTTGGGAGGCATTGAGGGGGAAACTTGTCCTATGGAAAGAGGTATTGACCCACTAGAAGATTCAAATTGGGATATGAGGTCTTTGGGTATGAGTTCTGTGGATATGAATTATGTGTCCACTGACGAATCTTTTGATAATGATGATGATGATGAGTTACAAACAATGTTGGGAGATGAGTTTAGTAAAGACAACGTAGAAGAAAACCCTTACGAAGATCTCAATGATGATGATGACGACGACGTTCTAGGAGAAGGTGAAGATCCCAATGAAACTAATTTAGATTACACAAGTATTGTATTAGAGAAGTTAAAAGATTCTGAAATGCCTTTGTATAAGAGTTGTAAGAAATATACAAAATTGTCGGCCGTTGTTAAGTTATATAATTTGAAAGCAACAAATGGGTGGAGTGATAAAAGTTTTACCCACCTCCTAGAATTATTGAAAGACATGCTTCTGGAAGATAATGTTCTTCCTAATCGTACATATGCGGCAAAGATGATACTTAGAGGAATTGGTATGAAATATGTGAAGATTCATGCATGTCCTAATGATTGCATATTATATCGCAAGGAATATGAGAGTTTAACTAATTGTCCAGTTTGTAATGAATGGCGATATAAAAAGAAAGAGGGGATCCCCGCCAAAGTTTTGTGGTATTTTCCAATAATTCCTAGGTTGAGACGACTCTTTGCAAATAAGGAAGATGCAAAGCTTTTGACATGGCATAAAACGGGGAAAGCTAATGATGGCAAATTGAGACACCCGACTGATGGTTTAGAGTGGAAACATATTGATGTCAAGTATCCTGAATTCGGCAATGAACCCCGAAATCTTTGACTTGCACTGTCTACTGACGGGATGAATCCTTATGGGAATTTAAGTAGTCAACATAGTACTTGGCCTGTACTTTTAGCTATTTACAACTTGCCTCCATATGTGTGCATGAAACGGAAGTATTTGATGTTATCCTTATTGATTTCCGGTCCTAAAGAACCAGGTAATGATATAGATGTTTACTTGGCGCCTCTTCTTGACGATTTGAGAACATTGTGGGATGAAGGAATAAAAGTCTTTGATGCCTACCAAAATAATGTGTTCAATTTGAAAGCAATGTTATTATGCACTATATCTGATTTTCCTGTGTACGGCAATCTTTGTGGACATACTGTACATGGGAAAGAAGCGTGCCCCTTGTGCGGAGAAGATGTCGATTCTTGTTATTTGAGGTTTTCTCGAAAGCAAGTTTACTTAGGATACCGTAAATTTTTGGACGAAGACCATTTATATCGTAGGCAACAAAAAGCGTTCAATGGAAAACCTGATCATCGTCCATCTCCTAAGATATTAAGCGGTCATGATGTATATCAAAAGGTGAAGGACATTAAAATAATATATGGTAAGAAGGGTTCTAAATTAGCTTCTCGTGGGTACAAGAAGATGTCTCCTCTTTTTAAGCAACTTCCATATTGGCGGGACCTCTCCGTAAGACATTGTTTGTATGTTATGCATATTGAAAAGAATGTTTGTGATAATATCATAAACACTCTTTTGAATGTCCCAAATAAGTCAAAAGATAACACGGCAGCTAGGAAGGATATGATGGACATGAAAAATTAGACCAGAGTTGGCCCCGCAAGTGAAGGGACAACGAACTTATTTGCCTCCGGCTGCCCATACACTCTCAAAAAAGGAGAAAATTGAGTTTTGTGAGTGCCTGCATGGTGTTAAAGTGCCAGAGGGATATTCTTCGAATATTAGCAGCCTCGTATCAATGCGGGATCTCAAGCTTAGTGGTCTAAAGTCTCACGATTGTCATACTTTGATGCAACAACTACTACCCGTGGCCATACGTTCTATTTTACCTAAAAAGGTTCGATATGCAATAACAAGGTTTTGTTTTTTCTTTAATTCCATATGTAACAAAGTTATTGATCCCACAGAGTTAGAGGCTTTGCAAAATCTAATTGTCACTTCTCTTTGTCAATTTGAAATGTATTTTCCTCCTTCTTTTTTCACAATCATGGTGCATTTGACTATACACTTGGTTAGAGAGATCAAATATCTTGGACCCGTTTACTTAAGGTATCAATATCCTTTTGAAAGATTGATGAAAGTATATAAGGATTATACATCTAATAGATATCGTCCTGAGGGGTGTATTGCTGAGCGGGCCATTATCGATGAAGCACTTTCTTATTGCTATACACACTTATCAAATTCCGAGTTACTTGGGATATCTAAGAATCGACATAGTGAGTGGATGATGGGCAAAGGTCTCAGGGGTCATGTTCGGCAACACATGACAATTGAGAAGTGGCATACTGCACACACATATGTCCTTCATAACGAGGATGAGGTCCAACCGTACATTGAGGAACATATGGTCTTCTTGAGGGAGAATCATAGAAATAAAACGGAGAAGTGGATCGCAAGTGAGCACAACAAGACGTTTAGAGTTTGGTTCAAGGGTCGAGTGATACAAGACTTGCAAAAATATCCTGATTGTATTTCTTCCAGATTAAAAAGACTTTGTTTCGGTCCAAACACATTTGCATCTTCTTATGGTTCTTATGCCATTAATGGTTGCACCTTTTACACTCGTGACCAAGATGACATGAGTACGATGCAAAATAGTGGGGTTTGTGTAGAAGTTGAAGCAATGCATTTTTCTAGTTCAAAAGATAAAAATCCAGTTTTAAGTAAGATGCAGTATTATGGAGTTATTAAAGAGATTTGGGAGTTAGATTACACAGATTTCCAAATCGCTGTATTTTGGTGCACATGGTCTGACAGTAATACTGGTGTTCGTAAGGATGAATTAGGATTCACTTTAGTGAATCTTGATAAAATTGGACATAAGGAAGATCCATTTATTTTGGCCACACAAGCTAGACAAGTGTTTTATGTTACCGATCCTTTGGATAAAAAATGGTCAGTTGTTTTATCTGTAAGGAGTAGGCGGGCTGTGGATAGTTTTAATGAAGATGTTGTATTTGAGGGTTTTGATCGTAACGTATCAAGTTTCGATGATATGGATAATGTCAATCCTTCGAGTTTATACATGCGTGAAGATCACAATGAAGGAATATGGGATAATACCGATACCCCTTCAAGGAAACGTCCTCGCGGTGTTGATACATGAGTAAGTATTATGTTGTAAGATAATGATTTACAATTATAGTTAGAATTTTTATAAATACTATGTTGTCAAAATTACTATGTTTTATTTATTTATGTTATGTTAATATATTTTTTTTGATGAATTTGTAATTTGTTAATGCAGGTTGATCGATGGGTCCAGAAGTGTGTGAAGAAACTAATCAGCGGAAGAAGAACCAAGCGGAGTCTGGTGGTGAGACAACCAAGAAGAGAAAGAGAAGGTGTAAGGAGAGGGGTCGGACAGTGTTAGATTTAGTGTCAAAAGCTCTTAGAGAGAAAAAACCAATTAAATTAGAATGGGATAAAGTGCACAGACTGCCAAAAGGAACCTACGCTGGAAAGTTTAGTGGGTGGGTAGGCCTTACTGCTCGGAGGCATGTTAGCTGCATAGTGGAAACGTGGGATGATGTGGATGAAGTTACTCGACGTTTAATTTTGGATAGTATCACGGTGAGTATAAAAATTATGTACTTTATTTTTTCAATGTCATTTAAATTCTCTTTATTCAGCTTTTCATAAATTTCACTAATTGCGTAATATTTCAACTTCAATCACGTCTGAATACTTGTCAGACGTCTGAGTGCTTGTCAGACTGTTGGTAGGATGTAACACTTGGAGCTAATTCGTTTTGTCATAAGTAAGATTGGTCATTTGTGTAGGGCGCTTTCACTGTCCTCGAAGACCGTCATGATTGGTGTCTCCGAAAGGCGGGAAATTTATGGAGAAAGTGGAAATGCACCTTAGTCCGTGAGTGTCTGTACGACGAGACGGGATCTATACAGAGGACACGACCAGACTTGTATAATCACATAACACAAGATGAATGGAATGTGTTTGTGGCGTCTCACACTACTAAGGCATTTAAGGTAATATTATACACTTTGTCATTACATTACATGTCAATATATAGCCTCACTCATTGAAAAAACAAGTTAGTTGTCATGCTTTATAGGAGTAAGTTAACAATTCTCTATTATTATTTCATTTAAAAAAGAAAAGTAATATGGATTTGTGTGAGAATTATTAGCTTTATACAAAATAATAACCATTCTTGTGAAATATAAAGTATCGTAGTGTATTAAAACAAAAGCCTTTTGAAAGTCATATAGGTAAAGGTATACAAATATATAGTACCTGAATATCTGCAAGGTGCACTGAAATCACCAGTAAGTAGTCTAGCATCCTAGTTTCGTGTGCTGAGAACTTGAAATAAAACATCCTATCTAAGAAGGGCTATGACTTGTGTAAAATGTCAGGAAATAAGTGACAAGAACAAGAAGAATGCTTCTATGAAGAAGGGAAAATACTATGGCTCCCGAGCAGGTTATCGAGGAATTGAAATTAAAGTCGTAAGTACATTGTTGTTGTTTAAAATTATGGTTTTTATGCTCTAAAAAATTTCAGATTCGACTATACACATAGAGATAAGCAATGTGTTGTTGTGTTAGCTGTGCGTCTTGCGTTAAGAAACTTCATATTTGACTAATTTGCATTTGATGTTTTTTTAGAAGGAAACCTTTGCCGCCAAAGGACACATATTGGAGAAAGTTGATCGACACTTAACTTGGCTAAAGGGTCACACGCCTAATAACGGAGATCAGACCGAATATGATAAGGAAGTCGCCTTGAAAATTGTAAGTGAAAATTTTATCACCTTAAGTCCTATGTAGACATTCTACATTCTGAAACAGTTAGCCGATGGTGCTATATGAATGGTTTTTAGCTATTTTCGCAAATACTTGTTTCAGATTCGGTCTTACAAAATGCGTCTTTTCCTGCAAATACAAGGGTTTAAACAAGACAAGGTTTGAAGTATTACAATGTTTAAGATGTATTTGACAAAAATGTGAAGCTTTATATCAAAGTAAAAATTCTGTGTTCGCTCCTGGTCACGAAAGATGAGATCACAAGAATAGTAATATAATATTTGTAGCAGGGTAGTTGAAAGTATTTATTTAGAAATCATATTGTTGTTGTCCTTGCATGGTTTAAAATGTCGTCCAGCTTATGAAAGGCGTTGCTCGAATTCCATATTCTACTAGGAGTAACACATCATATTTCTGATAATCCCGAGCTGGAGCTCCATAAGGTCCATCGACGCTTAATCTAGGTAAACTGTAACGATTAAAATTTTTATGACTGTAGGAAGCATTAGAAAAAGAGGTGAAGGCAGGTACATTTGTGCCTGAAGGACGAGAAGATATACTTGCTAAGGCACTCGGTAAACCTGAACATGGTGGCCGTGTGCGAGGTGTTCCTGGTGGTATATGCATAACTGAGTATTTTGGGAAGGGCCCCAAAAAGCCGACAGAAGCAGAGCTCCTCAAAGAGAAGGTAACTTATTATGTATATGTAAAATAAGACGGTCTCAAAATATTTATTGTTTGTAGTTTATTTAATTAACTTTTAAGATTATTGTATTGTAAGCCTGTTTTGAGAATTTCTTTCTTACACGCAGATAAATACTCTGCAAACACAAATATCAAGTATGCAAATGATGATGGTGCATTTTTGGCAAACTGGTGAGAAACCAAGTGAAGAAGTATTAAAATGTTTCATGAGAGGAGTGTCTATGAGTACTCAAGGATCAAAAGCTTGTGCATCTACGGAGGGTTCTCAATGTATGTCAATGCAAGTGAGTGAGGAGCCTGCCCGGGAAAAGCCAGCCCGTGAGGAGATACCAGATGAAGAGCCACCTCGTGAGCAGGTATCATATTTTCTCGTGTTAAGCGGTCTATACTCGATTCACTTTTTCTTACGCAGAATAAGAATAAGAATGAACTATTTTCAGATCATAAAGTAATCTATTTTGACTAGCAGATATATATGGTCTTTTAAATTGTTCTTTTGTTTATAAATAAGTGTTAATTCTTATGTGTTATGTGTAACACTAGGTGATGAATTTATTTTTTCTGGTGATAGTTGCCTGAAATATCAGTTATATGGGTCATATAAATACGACAATTGCTTGAAATATCGGTTATACTTGTTTAGCCTATAGATTTGTTATAGTGATCACTTTCGCAAAAGATCCATTTAATTTTGACGAAACTTACTATCATATATACGTGACTTAGTTTGAAGCTGTGGTTTTTCTAAATCTTTAGGGTTGGAAAGAATGTGATTTATCACTACCAGGCAATTTGAATAAGACGGTGGCTTCAGGATTGATGTACATGGAAAGTAAAGGGGAATTTATAACTATTCACGGCACTTCACTACTAGATGGCTATAAGAAAGTCGAAGTTAAGAAAGTGCATTCTGGATCGGAAAATGCTAAGTTGCCCGTGCCTGTTAGAGATGAGTTGATAGTATTATATGATGCGCAAGACTCGTATGTTCAGTGGCCTCAGAATCATATTCATAGTCCTAGAAAGGTAATTTTTTATTATTTAAAAATTTAAAGTATATCTTATACCGAGTTATTATAAATGTTAACTGTTTTGCGAAAATTTAAAAAGATGGAAACCACAATGAAGAAGAAGAATAAGGTGAAGAATCAAGGAAACAAGTCTAAGGCCCAAAAATTTCCACCTTCGATCCCGACTTTTCTTGGTGTAGAAGTTAGTCCCGAGTTTAAGCAAAAATTGAGAACTCCGCTCTTGAAGTCTTTAGTTCACGAGGCTCGCGTACTGAAGACAAGCGGAACACTTATTAACGTTCCTATTGATACGCATGTATTACACCTTCCTCACACTTCTTTTATTTCTTACGAGGAACTTATTCATTGGTGTGACGAAGGCGAGATCGGTGCCTCTCACATTGCTATTTTTATGAGGTAAGAACCTTAACATTTGAACCCATTTTTTAATTTCGTGCGCCATAACAGTGGGAAGTTCTAATAGCACCTAAGTATTTTATAGTTTGGATACAGTAGCGAATACATATGTGGGTAGAAGTTGTGTGGTTTGCTGCTACAGCTTGCTATGAGCCTATCATCACCCTATTAACAGTAGCTTGCTATGAGCCTATCAATACCATAGTAACAGTAATTATTGAAACTACACATTCCACTGCCTGTTTGATGTGTAGCAATTGTGAACGAATATAGCAGTGGCTGTGGCTTTTATGAATTACTTGATAATATTTGTTCAATTTGTTGTAGGTATTTGAGTGATCTTACGGACACTATGAAGTCTACTACTTTATATGGATTCTTGTACCCCGAGCCGTTGTCTAAATTTGCAGCCGTCGTAAGTGAAGATTATCGATCAGATTATATTGCTAGAGCTATGACATGTACGGAGTGTGGAAGGGGTCGAAAACTTATATTTGCGGCTTATCCCGAAGGGTACACATAAACGTTTACTTATTAAAATTTCTATTTAATTTTTCATGGCTTATTACGTTAAAATATTCTCATTGTTGGCTTTTTTAAATCGAAGTGATCATTGGATGTTGGCTGCGATTAGTCCATAGGATAGTATAGTGTATTGGTGTGATCCTCTTGGATATCCGCAGCCTCGACAGTTTTTCGTGGAAACAATTAATAGGTAAAACTCTATCAATAATTTTATAATGAAATAGAGGGCCCATATAGGTGTGGCTTATATGTGTGACTCTAGGAGCACTTTTCATGATATATATTTGGGGAGTATGTATGTTATTATTGCTTCAAAGAGGTGCTTGTATATATGTAGGGCATTCGAGAAAAGAAACTCTATCGATCCACTTGCAGGGTTGGAGGCAAAACCACTTGTTTGGAAATTAATTAAGGTATATCTTCTTTATCGGCAATCCGTACTATTATAGGATTTTTCAATAATTATTTTTGTCATGAGAGTAGATATAATATGTATATATATATTTATCTCATCATGGGGTTTTTTTACCTTAGTGTCCTCGGCAACCCGTTGGGAGCATCTTATGCGGGTATTATGTTTGCCGATATATGTTGGAGATTATCAAAGGAAGATATGTTAATATTCTCCCAAATGTATGTTTTTTATTTATTTAAATTATTTGCACCTCTTTGTTTTCTCATATATATTATTTTACTTTAAATATCATATAAAGTAAATTAACTAAATTTTTGGTTTTTTGTGGTGTATAGTTCATGCTTAATGCCCCAAAGACATATACGGTTGACCAAATTGATGAGGTGCGGGATATTTGGGCCGAATTCACACTCAAATTTAAGCCTACAAGGAACGATGAATGAAGATGGCGATCAAAGGTTTTTTAGGATCGAATTTTTTGCACTTGGCTAGATGCAACTAATTAATATAGTTAGGATTGACGAATTTTTATTTATATTTTGCTCAAGGTAGGTTATTTTTGATATTGTAGGCTCTTACAAACATGAAGTTTAATTGTACTTGTAGATACAAATTTAATTGGAAGGTTATTTGTACATAAAACTTGCTGGAATTTCTGAATTGTAACAGGTTTGATTGTTATGAGCCATACGATTCAATCGCGCAGGGATTACGCTAAAAGCAAAAATATTAAAAAAAAAAATGCCAGCTTCAATGAGAACGGTCATGTATCATACATGTTCTGTTTGAAAAGTTCTGGTAAAGGCGCCAAAAAAGGTGGAGGCCTTTAACAAAGATAATAGCTTTATCAAAGAGACCGGTTACAAAAACAACCGTTCTAATAGTTGTAACAAAGAGAACGGTTCCTGTAGTTAACCGTTCTAATAGTTGTTACAAAGAGAACGGTTCCTGTAGTTAACCGTTCTAATAGTTGTTACAAAGAGAACGGGTTGACTTTATTTCAACCGTGCTCTAATATCAAAGAGAACGCTTGGCTACACGACGGTTGGATGTAGCTTTAAGAACGGTGTCGGCCCGTTCTCTTTGATCATTATCCTAGTAGTGTATGCAAAAGGTGATTTCTTTATGTGTAAATGTTTTTGAGACACTCACCTATCTACGACTTATGAAAATGTGTCCGCAGTCTAATATGGTAAACAATTCAAAACACAAGTCAAAGATCACAATGCACATAGAAAAGAAGCCGGAAAAATATGAAGAAGGCTTTGGGAAATGGGTGAAAGGTGGATAACAGTTATGGTCATGTGAAGGTTAGAATGAGCTAGCAACTGACCAATGATAAATGAATACTCAATCCAAACTTTCGATTAATTCCCAAAAGACGAATAACGAAGCCAGAAGGAACGGATTGGCTTATTACACACGAAACACAAGAGTGAACTCCTTCTAAACATTGAATTGACATTTTGAGGAGATGCTCACAACTTCTTCTTTTATTTCTTTTTCTTTTCTTTTATTTCGATTTTTTTTCTTTTTTTCTATTTCAGTTTTTTTCCTTTTCTGTTTTTTTTCTCTGAACATAACATCACTTCTTGAACATTTTGGTTCTCCCAAATTCACTTTGACAAAAAAGAACAAATCTTCTCAAAAGAGCACCCATACACCATAGTCTAGGTGCTAACTCAACAAGGTAGGCAGTTTTTATATGTAGTTATTATCTTGTGAAACATTTGTATGAAGGGGCTAATTTTGAGGGGTAATTCAAAGTGAAAAAGGCTTCAAATCTTAGTTAATCATGAATGCAATGCTTCTAGGAATGAAGTGAGAACCATACTTATGCGTTTTGACATGACACACATCACAAGGAGAACTACACACACCTAAACGAGACTGGGTATAGATGTACCAGCCTAAGGAGGTTCTACCTTACAATATATATAACTTGCCAAATGTCAAGATCAAGCGTACTCATCTATAGATTCATTCCATGCCTACTATGTACAAGACTTCCCCATGTATGCACAATTCAATGAATATTGAATCATTATCTTTTGAAAGCTCTAAGTTTGGGAAATGTAACATGATAGCATAGTAAACAAGCAAGCAAAGCATGAAAAGCATTCAATGATGTTCAAAATTTTAAATTTTTCTCTTATTCAAAAATTTGAAAAATATAAACAACAAAAATGCAAAATGGGAAAATACAATCCCTCCCCCAAGCTAAACATCAAATTGTTCTCATTGTGAGCACAAAGACTAAATATGCAACGAGATGCTCAATGGGAAGAAGGGTAAAAAGGGAAAAAATGAAAGCAGAATGAAGCTTACTATTCAGCGCGGACTCCCCCAAGCTAGTCTTTCGGACTTGACAAGGAAGGTCTTTATTTCTTCAAAAAATCCTTCATCTGCAAAGTAAATCTAACAAAACAACGAAAAAGAGAAAATAAAATGCAAAAAGAAAGGAACACGGGTTGCCTCCCGAGAAGCGCTGGTTTAACGTCCCGCTCGACGAATTCTTCTATGAAATCATCTGGTTGGGGATTTTCGCTCTATATAGACAATATCTAAGCATCCGATCATGGAATTGTTGTAGTAGAGTTTCAATCGGTGTCCATTGACCTTGAATTTTTCACCATTACTAGCCATTATTTCCCCATAACCGTATTTGCTTACATATGTGACAGTGAATGATCCAGACCATCTTGATCGAAGTTTTCCCGGAAAGATTTTCAAACGGGAGTTGAAGAGAAGTACTTGGTCACCGTATTTGCTTACATATGGAATTGTTGTCCTCTTGTCGTGCCAGCGCTTCGTTTTCTCTTTATAGATCCTAGAATTCTCGTAAGCTTTCAAACGAAACTCTTCTAGCTCATTGAGTTGCAAAAGTCGTCTATCAGCGCTAAGCTTAGTGTCTAAGTTGAGTTCTTTGATAGCACAGTGGGCTTTGTACTCTAATTCAACAGGGAGATGACATACCTTTCCATAAACCAACCGATAGGGAGATGTTCCAATCGGGGTTTTGAAAGCTGTGCGATAAGCCCATAAGGTGTCATCGAGCTTATTACTCCAATCTGTTCTAGATTTCGAGACAACTTTTTGAAGAATTGTTTTTAGCTCTCTATTCGAAACTTCTACTTGACCGCTGGTCTGAGGGTGGTAGGCTAAACCTCGTCTGTGATACAAACCATACTTGGCAAGCAGAGTGTCTGACTGCTTTTCTCCGAAATGAGTTCCTCGATCACTTATCACGGCTCAAGGTACACCAAAATGCGGAAAGATGATCTTTTTAAATAGTCGTATCACAGCTCTAGCATCATTGGTGGGGGTCGCAATTACTTCTACCCACTTCGAAACATAGTCGTCAGCGACTAAAATGTAATGATTTCCATTTGAAGAAGGGAATGGTCCTTGATAGTCAATACCCCAGACATCGAATATCTCGACTTCTAATATGCCGTTTTGATGCATTTCATGTCTTTTGGATATTTGACCCATTCGTTGACAAGCATCACAACTGTGACAACCCTCGCGAATGCGGAATAATAAATCAAACAAGCATGTGAATTATAATGCGGAAATAGGTAGTTTTTCAAAACTTTTATACATGCAAGTTAAATAAAACGAGGAGTGTCAAAATATTACAAACTAGGTACGGAATATACAATAAAGAGACGGGGTCTCTTAAAATGTTAGCAAAGAACAAGTGTTTAACCAAAACTAGCTACTATCGTCTAGAGGTGAACTTCCAGGGACAACGCCCGCTAGCTCACACCCGAACCCGAAAATATCCGATCCAAAAAGTAATCCATAGCAAGCAACCTGTTCATC